>VYZW01029734.1:4340-26964 GCA_013401315.1 Balaeniceps rex | reverse complement strand
ATTCTATGATTCTATGATTCTATGATTACATTGGTGTAAATAAAAAGTCCACTACAGTTCACAAGTCAAAAAATGCTGGTAGTGTTTAGCATCAGTGTCTATCACTTGAACATCTGGCATTCATCATTGCTTTCCTTTTCCTTCCAATGTCATATTTTATCCCCATCTGTTAGAGGTTTCTCAGCACTGTCTATATAAATTATAGCTGCATCCCAGTCTGGGTAGTCAAATCATTACAGGCTGCAGTGTAAATGAAGGAAAAAGAGGTAAATTTAAGGGAGGTGTTTCTCTTATGCATTCTGCTCCCCTTCTTTCTCCCCTCTCCCTGTACACGGACAGTACTAGACAGTATTACTAGACAGTGCGATACCCCTGTTACGAAGAGAGATGGAAAAGTTTCCAAAAATAGCAAATGTTTTTACCAGCCCTAGTTCTGAAGGCAGAAAGCAGGAGAGGAGTTGGAGCCGGAGTGGACACCCATTGCCATTGTTGGAAAGACCAAAATTTACTGCTTTGGAACAACCCTTCAGCAAGTTAATAATAAATTGGGAAAGCAAGCATTCCTTAAAATCAGAGTTCCCGGGCAATGTCTTTGATGTATTTTCTTAAAATTAAATTACTCTTATTGCAGTAATTTAGGTTACTGCTAGGAAGAATCTATTGAAGGTGCTAGGTAAACATGGGTGTGTTAATATTAGCCAAAGCAGAATTTTTTTTACTTTTTCTTTCCTCAAAAAACTGTGCAGTGTCCTCATAATGGCCATCACTTTCAGCTCTCCCAAGCCATGCTACCAGGGCAGCAAGCCATAGCAGCATTCCAAAGATGCATTTCTGGTGAGGCAATGAGTCCATCACCACCCCTACATGAAGTACTTCCAGTAGCATGTGTGCGTTACCCTGCCAAAGCCAGGTACTCCCATTTGCACAGTGTCACACAGCCCCCTGCACTGGGAGCACATGTGGATTTAATTCCCTAACAGCTTTAGCAACTAAAGAAGGTAGTTCCTTGTTCTAGAAACACTCGGAAACACCATAGTCCCAAACTACTGGAAGTTAGTGAAAAAAGGCCCATTTCCCTCTGTCTGGAGAGGGTCATTGCAGACTGCCATTGCTATCAGTCCCAGAACTTTATTGAGGCTCAAGGTGGGCTGAAGCTGGAGGGTCTCTCTGTACAAGACAGCTATCATGTTTTCAGTTCAAGGGACAGCTTGTATTGTTGGGGGCTTCCTTATACTTGGAACAGCAAGAATGCCCCGTGTCACTATGTGTATTCCTCCTTGATTGTCTTGCTTTTTCCTCTTTTTTAGTCTCGTGTATCAAAAGCGTGTCTTAAGGTCATTTGAATTGACAACAGATTAGCTGAAATGAGAACAAACTGTTGCTACTATTGCTGGTTGTCAAGTCTTGCCTTTTCTTTCTACAAAGCATATTGCATTCCTGATTTCCCGTTATTTTTCTTTTATGTTCCTGTGGTGTTACCCTGCTACTTGGTGCAGACTCCCAGAATTCAGCTCGGCAGCCGGATCGATCAAGCAGTAGGTGTCTTGGTCAGCATCTGCACAGAGTGAGAATGATAGGCCCAGCTCATAAACAGAGCAGTGGCTGGGCTGTCCTGCAGAGCAAGTCCTGGCTGATTCAGAGGGTACATGGTCGTGTGAAGGCCAGGCAGCCCCTAAAGTCACAGCTGCTCTCTGGAATTGGTACATCAGTTGAATCCTGACGATTTGTTCTGACATTGCAGTCTGTTGCTGGAAATGGATGTCCTGGTGAAAGCGTTACTACTTGGCAAGACTAACATGGTGGGCAATGAGAAAGAGAAACATGGGTCTAATGTTGCACAAACTACTTTGCAAGAAGAAAATAATCCAAGAGTACAATGCAATGGATGCTGTGATGTTGATTTACTCTTGTCTTTTTGATATCTGCACTAGACCCCAGCTTGCCAAGGATCTTTCTTGTTACTAGCAGAATATTTATTTTATTTTCTCTTCTTCTTCTAGAAAATTTTACTACATCACACTGCTGAGAGACCCTGTATCTCGTTACCTCAGCGAATGGCGTCACGTCCAACGAGGAGCTACTTGGAAGACCTCCTTGCACATGTGTGATGGCAGGACACCAACTCCTGAAGAGCTGCCATCGTGCTATGAAGGCACGGACTGGTCAGGCTGCACGCTGCAGGAGTTCATGGATTGCCCATATAATTTGGCCAACAACCGCCAAGTGAGGATGTTGGCCGACTTGAGCTTAGTGGGCTGCTACAACATGTCTTTCATCCCAGAGAACAAGCGAGCACAGATCCTGCTGGAGAGCGCAAAAAAGAACCTCAAAGACATGGCCTTCTTTGGCCTGACAGAGTTCCAGAGAAAGACTCAGTACCTGTTTGAGAGAACTTTTAATCTGAAATTCATCCGGCCCTTTATGCAGTACAACAGTACCAGGGCAGGAGGGGTAGAGGTGGATAATGACACCATCCGGAGGATCGAGGAGCTCAATGACTTGGACATGCAGCTCTATGACTTTGCAAAGGACCTCTTCCAACAGCGCTACCAGTACAAACGGCAGCTAGAGAGGATGGAGCAGAGGATAAAGAATCGGGAAGAGAGGCTTCTTCACCGGTCGAATGAAGCACTTCCCAAGGAAGAGACCGAAGAGCAAGGACGCTTGCCCACTGAGGACTACATGAGCCATATTATAGAGAAGTGGTAGCCTAGGCAGACTTTTATATTAATGATATTCTAGGATTTCCATATAAAAGATCATGGAAGTAAAATTACAAAAACAACAAAAAATATTTTATTTAAAAGCAAGTCTGTAAAACAGAAGATAGATTGCTTCCTTAAGCATAGGGTCTTTTTACTGTTTCTTACAAGACCGATGAGATTCTTAAAAAAAAAAAAATAAATACATAAAAATAAAAAAAGGGTCAACATTATAACGCAGAGGTAAAAAATGCACAAATGCAGTTACCCACTCTTAAGACTAAATACAAAAGAATGTTTCTTATTCTCACAATTTAAACACAAATGGCAGAAGTAGGATTTTTTAAATCTGTTTATCCCCTGAGCATAATGATATAAAGATACATAATTAAAAACCAAGGAAACTGAGGTTTTCTTTTGTGGGTGTTTTTGGAGGTGGGATGGGAATTGCATTTCTTGTAAGTAAATGATAATGGTGACTAAGTTGAGGATGTGCTCTCCAGTCAGGCTGTGATCTGAGCACAAGGGTGGTCACTTCGTTTCAGCTGGCAGCCACTGCCAGAAAGTAGAGCACCGTAAAAATAAAAGAAGACGACAAACATCAGAGGATGAGAAACATTAAAGCAAATTGATGGCCTAGGATATGTACTTAGCACAGTGGTTTTGATACATTGCACTGGTATCACATATACATACGCAACTTCATCACAAAAACAATAGGAATTCATGCACAGAGCTCCCAGATTTGTTTCACAGGCAGGTCCCAAAACAACTTAAAAGCTGACCAAATTCTACATAGGCTTATACATGCACTCACATGCCATCCTGTCACCCTACACAACTGCCGCTCATGCCTTCGTCAGTATTATGTGTTAACAGCACATAAAAACCCTATTCTACATACTAAAAAAAAGGAAGAAGAAGTTAAATAGCAATACTCCCTCACAAATCTGCACAAAAAGTTCCAGGAAGACCCTGCAAATAATCAGCCATTAATGGCAACATGATCAGGGGGTGATTTTGTTTTGTTTGTTGCTATGTGAAATACTGAACTAGAACAAGCATACAGATGTACCCATATCTGTACTTTTTTAGTTATTTTTACTTGCTTTTATCAAGAGACAATGGGCATCAGCCTGCTTCCAGTGAAGTCACTAGAACTGATTTAAGTGGGAACAAGATGGGACTCTCTTCCAGAGCTGTGAAAATTTCTGACTATGGGTCTGAATTAATTATGAGACAGTGCACACTGTCTTTTGGCAGAGTGCCTGTTCTGCAGCTCTTACTTTAAATGAACAAGCTGTGTTCATAAAACTGGAAAGGGGAATCATGGATAATGTTTTTTTAGTCTCAGACCACTTTCAAAGCAGAACTCTTTCAATGCTGTTTTTTAGGAACTCATATAAGTTTAATCCTCCAGTGTGGTGACAGTCTAACCAGGTTCTGCTTACTGACTTTTGAGTCATAGAACAACAATGCCTTCTCTAATTCCTCTTCCCACTCACCAAAGTAAAGTATGGCTTATTTTCTTGCTGTTGCAAGCACTTCTTTGTTTGGCTGGAAGCATGGAAATGAAGCAGTTTTTGCCTATTTCATGTCTCACCCTGTTATTACTCAGCCTGTAAGACCTGAACCAGCTATTGTTTAAGGTAAACTATGAACCAAATGGAATATGATTTGATTTTCAAAGGCCATGTTAATTGCAGATCAAATATGGCATTGAACTCACCGGAGGAGAGGCAGAGAGCTGATGCATTCAGCTTTAGCATGCCATTTTTAGAGTGTCCCTTTCCCATCACACAAATCCACTGAAGTGCTGCTTGGTTTGTATTTTAATTCGCTCTCTCTGCCTCTGTACACAGTTTCCAACAGTTTCAAATTCAGACTGAGTTTTGCAAAAGAGGTGGCTGCCTTAAGCGGAGGAGCTGCCTTGTTTCTTCTGTGTACACCCTGGGGGATACACCTTGCTTTTGGAGATGTTCTTCTCCAGAAGAGTGAAGATGACTAAAAACTTAAGAACAGAAAATACAAACAGCACTTTGGGCTCAAATACAACCCTGTTGCAGCCCTGACCCAAAGTCCACCGAAGTCGAAGGATGTCTTTTGTTGATTTCAGATTGATTTTGATCAGGTCTGCATCCTGGTGCTGCAAAGTGCCCAAGCACATGCTCATCCATCTACAAGCACAGTGGGACGTTTTTACCCATGCATTTGGCTGGCACCAGTATTTGCTAGTGGTGTCACTGTGTTTAAGGTTCTGCCACAAAATGGCCTCTGTGCCCAGAGATGTGTAGCTTGGCCATGAGCATTTCCTCCTAGCTGAGAAGTGGGAAGCAAAATGAAGCAATTTCCGGTTGTTGGCTTGGGGGCAGAAAGTATTACAAATCCATTTGCTCATCTCTGAATTCCACGACTGAGGGGAGCTACGTCTGCTAGTTCCCAGCGCTTTTATGTGTTGCTGTAACTAAAGAAAACATTCTATTTTAAAAATGCAAGTTTACAGGCTGTTTACCCACAAAACCAATACACAAGATATAAAAAGCAACTGTTTTATATGCACAGTTTCCAGCTTTCCCCAAAGGCTTTTCATGGTGCATCCTGTGTTATGGATCCATAATGTACAAATGGTTCCTGCAGCTAATCAATATTCAAGGTGCACATCGGTGCAGCCCCGGCAGGGCCGTGCGGTGAATGCCCAGGCAGGTCTGCGTATGCCGGCACTGACTTCTGAGCGCCATTCTGTACTGAAGGCCAAATTCTGCTATCATCTACCAAAGGGTGACAGTAAATGGGACTGTGTATGATTAGGACCAGCTTAATTTGGCCTGGCTTGCCTGAGTTGTTTCTGTGTTCTCTGAGTAACCAGCTGGATTTTAGTGGATCTATCTGCAGTGTTCTTTAAGTCAGAGGCAGCCTCTGACCCTAGAAGCGTGTCAGTAGAGACCTTGTTCCAACATTTTCTTTGTAATCTATTACAGTAACAAGCAAAAGAAATTAAACTATCTTGAAAACTGTCTTGTTAACAGTTTCACTTCAACCCACAAAAGGAGGGCTGACCTCAGCTTAGCACTGAGGCAGAAATTTCTAGATTCAAATCCTGTGCCCGGCAAATGCCTGTTTCTCCACCTGTACATTGGGAATAACAAATTTACAGACTGTAAAGCGGTACTCCAAGGTATAAGAAGTATAGGGCACTTTGAAACAGAATCTAAGTATAGGAAATTAAGAGAATGACCCAAAAGCCATCGCTCACCCTGGCTGCTGTGCTGGTCTGTTTATGGCTGTCGGCCATGATTTAATTTATTTTATGTAAGTGCTGTGTGCTAGAGCATGGGTTGCAGGACATACCTGGCACTATTTTCTTCCTTCAGTGGGTTTAAGGGAACTTTTTTAACATAATGTGAATGTAGTTTTTTGTGATTTATATGTACTACGGTTTGAAGTGGTACAATATGTGTAGTTTTAAAATGAATGGAGAACAACGGCTTTAAGGCACTCCAGCAGAAGTAGTGGCCAGATAGTACATTCTTGTTCAATATGTGCCCCTTTCTTCCAGAATGTTTTTCCTGTGACTTCCAGACGCACTGAGACCTTCTTCACTACATGAAGCGTTTCTTCATGTCAATGCATCATGATCCAGGTCAGGATAGGCAAGTGCTAGGTACAGTGAGGCCAGGTACAAGATTGTGACCTGTCTCTTACTGGAGTTGGTGAGGCAGTTCCCCTTGAATTCAGATTTTACCTGGTCCTCTGACACGCGGATGCTTGTCCATCCCACAGTGTTTCTGCCATGGTTCCAGGGACACCCTGTGAAAAGCCTTACAAAAGCTGGGGCTGTCTAAGGTATTTCTAAGGGTTTATACAGTCAGCAGTATTAGTGTGAGTGAGCATTTTGGACAGGCAGCTATGTGGTACCAGGCCAAAGATGATGGCTCTTAGCCTCTGCCGTCTTACACTGTGCTGGCCCTTGCACATCTGCAAACGAGGGTGATGCTCTGGGGATTTCCCAGCAGACTCCATTCCTGCTTTGGGAAGGCAGAAATGCCAAGACACGCTGCAGTGCTAAGGAGGAGGAGGTCTTTTTTGCTTTTAGTCACCTGAACAGTGTTAACTTCACTGCTTGGTAGGTGTTGTTGCTGAGGAAAACCTTTTCTTGCTCCTTTGTCTCATCCCAGCTAGCTCTGTTGAAGGAGTTTGCCTCCTACTCCACAGTTTCCCAGACAGTGAGATGCCACCATTTACCCTACCCAGGTAACAAAATTCAGGATTGACTGGTAAGGTTGCAGACCCAGGCTGTCATGGGGTTCAAAGTCATGAACAAAAAAAAACCTCTTGACAAAGGATCAGTGTGAATTTCTGGCTTGCCTCAATTTCTCCCCTTGTGCCCAACATCTTGGAATAAATGGGGAGCACTTCAGGTTGATGTTTTTCCCATCCTGTAGTCCCTTACTTGCTTACAAATCTGGGATGGCAATGGAAGCAGCATGAAGAGATCCCAACAAGCTTTTGAATCCTTTCTCCCAGGGCTGTCCTGCAGGAGCAGAAAGGGCAGTGCAGTCACTGAGAGTATGAGCAAGGCAGAAGGACCACCACAGTGGCAGTGCAGGCAGATGTCAGTTAGGAAGTTTTCACTCTGGGCCCCTCAAATCACTTCACAGAGACCACTGAGCAGCTACAGAAGGTAATGACCAACATTACAGAACAGGGCCTGACCAAGATTTATATCCTGGGATTAAAAGCTTCTCTAGCTTCTTACTTTTAAAGTTACTCAGACCCTCCCCTATCCCATAGAATTTTCTAAATCTCACAAAAATGGGTAACACTACAGGAATTTGCAACACAGACTATGCTAAATGTTGTATTTCCAGGGCTGTATCTTGGAATGCAACTCACACTATCTGCTGGATTCAAATCACAGGCTGGCTGCATTATCTTTTTGTTCTTGTTTTCACTAATATTAGCAGATCATGTTCCAGTGGCAGAAGTGAATGCAGGATTTGCTGCCTGATCAGCAGTAGGGCCAAGCCTTTAAAGCACAGGTCAGTTAGCAGCAGTTCATGTAAACCAGCAAGCAGTGGAGCTCGTGTCTGCGCACACAATCTGAGCTATCTGTGGCTGTTTGGTTTGCCACATCTACAGGAGTTCTGCCAAGGTGAATGCAGACCTGATAAGCACATGGGTATTAAAGCCTGTATTGTCCCAGCTGCAGGTGGCTTCCTCTGTAATTTTTAGCCATGCAAGCTGAAAAAAAACAAGATTTGCAAATGAGCCTGTCTCATCCCTCAAAGCTCCACAATTCCCTCTCCCTGTTTTCCCCCAGGTGTCAATTCTGCAGACTGGATTGAGAGAGTTGTACTATAATGAATAATTTTATATTCAAATGATTTACTGAGCATGATTTGTTTTGTACATATTGGAGTATGATTTAACTTATTGCCCCTTTTCATATTTTTTTTGTAAGGACAAGGCAAAAATCCACACCCCTCTCTCAATGTGAAGTTCCTCTGTGCTTGTGTGTAGTCTGCCAGGCAAACACGCAACATCCACAGGATTCCTCACCATCCCTACTGGTACCTAATTTTATTTTTCATTGTCGTTTGTTTTTGTCTGAGGCTTTGCTTATATTGTCTCTTCTGTCCCTCTGCTGCACAGGGAAGGGAAACGGCAATGCAGGCAGGACTTTCTTTTTCTTCCCCCTTTCTTGTGTGCTTTATGTACCAAGGAACTCAGTTCTTGTCTTCTAGGAGTTGTGTGACTGAGGGTAAAAAAATACAGCTGTCCCCCCCACTCGCCTTCCATCTTCCATATTGTAGATCAAACAGATTCAGCTTCTCTGATTGTGGCTGGAGTCATTCCATTGGGCTGAATGTGTATGGTTTGCACTTTTTTTCTCCACTTCAGGAACTTAAAAATGACAAAAAATAAAAGACAACTGTTCAACTTGAGCCAAGTAACACTTAAAGTTTTATATATTTATTTATGGCATCTTACAAAAAGTGTTAAAAGGTTTTTTTCTTTTCTTCCACAAGAAAAATTGGATTTAAAAAAATAATCATATAATTGTTTTTGTCTAGATCAAGAATGAATGTTAGCAGATGAAATAAACCCTAAAACTAAGCATCTGTCGTGTGTGTTGTCCTTGCAATGGCCTTTGGATGCTGTTTCAGTGTAGTATGTCTTGCCTTCCTGTATTACAGAGATGAAGCTGCCAGTGGAGTTGATGGAGAATATTTTGTTTTCTGCTAAAAAAACAGACTCCTAACACAGAAATATTCAAGCAGAATCTGCAGTCTGTTTATTCCTATTGTTACATTTGAGCCAACAAAGTCCTCAAACCTTCTAAAACCTATCATCTTTTAAAAGTTAATTACCTTTAATACTGTACAGTCCTCTTAGTTTTCCTTTTCAGTTATTGCAATGAACAGATTTGCAGGCAATAAGTGGTGGTTGTTATACCAAATATTACAGAACAATTAACAGAATTTTTTTTTGTTCCATGTTCAGAAGTAGTTTCACCAAATGTGACCTGTGAAAATGTTCTTCAGTTACAGAACTGAAATAAGCTGTGCACCTGGTTTTGATACAGTGAAAGTAAGTTAGGGGGTAAGAAAATGATGATCCAAGCGCTTTACAGTATCCTAAGTGAGAACAGCTAGATGTTTATGCAAGCGTAGCAAATAATACCACTGTTACTTTACCCAAGCATCACTACACTTCACACTTTCCACCATATATGCTGAAGGAGCTAGAAGCAGCGTATGAACCTACCCAGTGAGGCTGCTTGGGTCTTTCTTCTCTTCCACCTGTGAAAGTAATCCCACTCAAATTACTGGAGGCCCAGCCAAGTAAAATGGAAGCAAGAACACAATGCTGCATCAATTCATATTGCTGACAGGTTCCTCGTTTTACTTGCTGGGTGGTGCAGGCACTGGTGGAAGGTCCAGGTAAGTGTCGGCATGAGGATAACATCACTGATCTCGAGGGAAGAGAAGGCACAAGAACTTTGCAGTCATTTACTCCAGGCCATGCCACAAGCCTGCTGCAGAAGGAGCCTTCACATCCCGCTCCTCTGGCTCGCAGCCTTTTGCCATAACCACGAGGTGACGGCTCCTTGATCGAATTGTCAGATTTAACCTCCCATTGATGTCTCATCCTAACTGTTACTGCTGCTGAAAAAGGAGCAGCACTCCGAAGGAACCGGCCTTTCATGAATCTCCTACTTTTATTTACTTTAGAATAACAAGAACCGTTCTCCTCTCGACGCCGGCGGCAGGAGGGGCTCACGCGGGCAGAAATTTCCCGAAGCGCCAGGACCCCACGCGCCCCGTCCTGCTCAGCCGCGCACGCAGCTCTGCCCCTCAGCCCTAAAATGGCAGCGCCGGCACAACGGCCTCGTCTCCCTCCTCCACGGTGCTGTCCCGCGCCGGCGGCTGTCTCTGCCCCGCCGCTAGGCGCCGTCCTGTCCCGTCCCATCTCTGCGGCGGGGCCCACGGGGAGGGCGGGTGCGAAGGTGTGGGCGGGGGAGGGCGGAGCACCGGCACCCCTCGTCCCCATGTGCTCCTCCTCGCGGTGGGACTAGAGGGGAGGGCTCGGCGCCCCCTCGGGGGCTGCGGTGCGCGGCTGCCGGTGCGCCAGGCCCGGCGTGGCAGGTGCTGGAGCAGGGGCTCCCCGCGGCCTCCGGGATGTGCTCTGCAGCCTGCAGACCTCGCTGGGGTTTGCGCACATGGCTTCTCTGCAGGGGTCTCTGGGTGGTCGCTGCAGCCGGGCTGCCCCTCAGAAGGGGCTTTGGGTGGCAGCTGGGCCCCCTCCTGCAGTTTGCTTGCATGGGATGTTACCCACCGGCATCACTTTTCCAGTAAGCAGAGTAGGCACCAAAGAGCCCGGCTGCCTTAATTGGGACAGGCTGTGCTGTGAGTCTGGGCATTCCTGTTGCTGAGATCTGGGTGCCTCTGCGTCGAGCCCATCAGTAGCTTGGAGCACCAGGGGCTGGTGGCCTGTGGTCCTTCCAGAGCTTTAAGAGGGTGCCGCAGCCTAGTATGGACACAGCTTGTTCTGCCACATGGAGTCCTGTACTGTGGCAGTGTTCCTGTTTGAAAGGGCTGGTTTTCTTTACCTTCCCTTCCCAAAAGCCTGAACGATAACTCAGTCACAAGAAGTCTGTGCAGGCTAAATGCTTTCATTTGCACATGGGCTTTCTGCACCATCTTTGATATGGTTCTTCCTCTCGATCCATGCTAGAAGCCTCCAGGAAAAGGAGGGAGGATAGCTAGCAAGCAGGTGGAAGGAAGGCAGGCTTCTTACATTGCAAGAACTGGTGTAGGAAGGGGAAAGGAGCAGAAAGGGTGCTGAAGGAGGGTTAAAAGAAGCGGGGAAATTAGTAAGGGGAGAGCCTTCAGAGGTTTTTTTTTTCCCCTTGATCACAGTGATGATTGTTCCGTTTTCTTATGCTTGAGTCCAGGATGTTCCTGTTTCTATTACATTTGGTCATTTTACACTATCCAGCACTGCCTCTGGGGGATGTGCTGCCTCAGGTTAATTGGAAAGTGCCCTCCTTTACATCCTGCTGTTGCCCTAACAATAAGCAGCCCCTGGCTGCTCTGCTGCCCTAGGTGACAGCCTGCTCTTCCTGAATGGAAAAGCTGATCCTGACAGTACCATATCAGGGGAGGTGGTGCTGAGCTCTTGTCAGAGGGTTATGTTTTGTTTTTCTGGCTCACTCACTCACACAGAGTTACTTTTAACTCCTTAATAACATCTTTCTTGCCACTGTCTACAGGAGGAAGAAAAGCAGAGCAAATCTGCTTTAACACTGTAATGCCAAAGGTTTTCCGCATTGATTGATCTCTGGGTAGTACAGGTTCCTTTTTTCTTTGTTGAGGATTCATGTGTGGGTCCACATAATGCTGAACAGCCTCTTTGTCAAATAGCAGAAAGAGGGATGGAGATTCTTGTATAATTAAATGCGTATCTAGCAATGACTGCATGTTTCTCTGGATTTTGTAAAAATGGGCAGACTTTAGGAGAGCCCCATGCATTGCAATTCATAACGCTTTATGATGCAGTACTTCAGTGGTGCTTACAGTAGGGATGTAAATAAATTTATATACAGATAAAATACAATTCTGGGCTCTCTGCAGCTGAAAACGTTCATGACTGATTTGGGCACATCAGTTCAGACCCTCTCTGCTGCAGCGGGAAACTAAGACACATTCATACATATACTCAAACAAAAAAAAATATTTTGCAGGCTTAACAGTAAAGCAGTTTGAGCTTTACTATAGTTATAATTCCATAAACTTCAAATTAAAAGGGGTAGTCAATGAAATATTCATGAATTGAACAGTATTTAATAGACCAGTGCTACGTATCTGTTAAAGCAATCAGAGGTTGCAAGTGAGGAAGGCTTCACTAGCAAGGCCCTGGATGCTTTAATTGATCTGGGAAGTAAGTGGCTTGGAAAAGAAACCCTAAGTGTTCAAATTTTGCAAGCATTATCTACAAGCCTAAAATGAATACAATTATCAGTCTCTGTTAATGTCAATCAGACCATACTGTAGCATATTCAGGTGCTTTGCTATGTGATCCTGTTTCTTGGGTCTTAGAAATTCTTTGCCCGACGTGATTTTACTAATTTCTTTCTTTGGTGATGCGCTTCTCAAAAGCTTTTTTTACTCTGGGTGCTTTCATGTCCCTGCCTTACCCTTGCCTGCTCCCTAGTTCTGCTACGCAGAAGGTTTGTCCCCAGTGATGGAGGACATGCAGTATCTCAAGCGGGGATCTTGCGCCCTTTGCACAGGGAGCTGCAGAACTGAGATACCAAAACTTTAATCAATATCCAGCCAACACCACAAGGGAAAAGTTGAATACCTGTCCTCCAGGAGCTGGGAATGGATGAGTGATGGCAGTACTTTGCAGATGTTTAATGAACTAGATGTTATTTATGTATTTATTTTCTTTCCCCACTAATAATATCATTCTGTCAGGCTATGGTTATGGAATCCAGATGTTTGTAGAATAAATGAATAATAATGGTAAATAATAAACATTTAATTAATGTGGCTTTAATATATTCTAGTTCTTACTGGATTCTGTTTAAAAGCTCCTTCTTTTTATTGACTTAAACCAAATGTTATACTCAGTTGTGCTGTAAATAGTAAAGAAATTCCATGTGGCCTAATCTAGTTAATTCAGGCTGGATACCTGATACTGAAATGAATATGTGGTAATCAGTCATCAATTTTCTGGCATAGGCAGTGACAACACGTATAAATCATACAGCCTTTGTGAGAGAGCAAGTCACTTCCCTGTAGAGCCCTTTCTTTGGGATCGTATTATTATTGCCAGACATTGTTTTCTGAACAAGAGCTTGCAGCCAAATTAGTGAGTGCTCAGATGTTTTGCATACTACAACAGCCCCCAACAGTACATGTTTCTGCTGATCATGTGTTCTTTTGTTTCCTTAATCTCAAATATTTTGATGCTAAATGAGAATTTATAAACTGATGCCAATTAGCCACAACTTCTCGTAGGCTATTAAATTTTACCAAGTTAATGCATGATCAAACCTTTTGTCTTACTGGAAATATTAAAACCATGGTGCTTAGTACTGGGTTCTGGGGTAGTTAATGGAGGCTTTGCTCCCAGACTGAAGAACTTGGGTCTTGGAGAACAGCGCCACTGGGAGAGATGTACAGCCTTCTGGGCCGAGAGATCTGCTGTGAGTCTGTTAAAGTTTCTTAGGTTTTGGTCAAGATCAAGTGGGGAGTAATTGCAAAGAATTCAAGAGTATGTGGTCATCTGTTTTGAGGGCAATCTAGCCTTCTGAAACAGTTAAAATGACCAACATTCAGTTATTTTGGGGATGGGAGTGGAGGAAATGGTCCTGTTTGAGGAGAAATCTCTTGATAGGAACCTAGCTGATGTTATCATGGGACCCTTTATCACAACTGTTTTGCATAGTTTTTCATGCATTTATTTTTGAATACTCTTGTGAGACAAATGATTTTTCTCCTCCACTTGGAAAGCTTGTCAAAGGAAAGTGTGTAAAATTGGGAGCCAGAGTGCTGGCTGAAGGCCTGGCCCTGATGGGAATGGCCTCCTCTCTAGTTCTTTGTGGTCACCCTTAGAGAGAGAAGTCTGTAACCTTTTGGAAACAGTGTTCAATCTGAGCAAATAGTCAGGCTTTTTCTTTCTTCTTTGCAATGTCTTAATAACTTAGAGGTTGTTTTAACTGTCCATCTGCCTGTCTGTCTCTGTCCTGGCGAGTGCTGCGTGCCATGCCATCGCTATGCGTGCCGCAGCTAGTGAGGCAGTGAAAGGCACTAGCATGGCTGCCTTCTCCAATGCAGGAACAAACCCAAGATTAGCTCTGCCAAGACAGCACGCTAAGACAGGGGCATGCATCGGTGGGCAAAAATGTAGGAGTGTCCTAAACGCTGGCCAAACTGAACAGTTGTGGCATGGATTGTTTGTGGTACAGTGATGTCCTCCTGCAGAGATGGCTCTTAGCCTGGCAGCTAAGTTTTGCAGATGTTGTTCATGTGATTCCCTAATAAGTCTGGAGAGGATTCTTCCTTCCCTAGAAGTATTTTATTTTTCTGGAATGTTGGGCTTTATTTTGTACTCCATCAGTTCTCCATTGTTGTAAGAGTAAATAATGTCTGTAAATTAATAGTTCATTCTAGGTGCATACGAGACCTATGCATGAAGCTTGTGCTTGGACTTTCTTTCGCTGTTATTTTTAAGCAATGTTTAAAGGTAAGAAATGCTTCTAGTTCTTTGAGACCATAAGCTTTGACTTTTTATATGTACATTTAAGGACTTCCACAAGAAAATCAAACCATATATCTGCAGGGACAGTGTGTTGGAAAGAACAATTACAGCAATAAATAAAGCTTTCTGCTTGCATGCCAACGTAACAGGCTTTACTGTCTCCTCATCAAGTGATCTGCCATTTGTTAGAAGTTGCTTGTTAGGGTCTTTCTCCTCTAGGCCCATTCTTGGTTTTGTGTATATTTTAGTCATCTTGACAAGGGAAAAGAACTCTATTAAGTAGAAGCACTTATAATTCACAATGCCTGTAAGATCTGTTGCAGGACTAGAATTACAAACCACATCAGCATATTTTACTTTTTTGTTTTCTCTCTATTTGGAAATCTCATTAGCTGTCTTACATATTTGTTTGTGGGTTGTTGGTTGTGTTCCCCCCACCATCCTGCGGCTTCTTTGTGAAAACAAATTGCTTTGTCTTTCTTCCTCATTCTTTGTAAAGGTAGCCTGCAGGTCTGGGTTAGCCAAAACCCACCTCTCAACTGGCAATGAGAGGACATGAGGTAGCAGATACCTCTTCTTATCTTCTTCTTGGATGGGGAGGTGGGACAGGAGGATGGTATGTGGGAAGTGACGTGTTCCTTATAGCAGCCCTTTCCTCTATCATTCCCTTCTTAGGTAGTCCAGAGCTGCCTTGTGTGTGTTAAAAGGTGTGTTTCTCCCTCTCAAAAATCTGTGTTGAAGTTGTCCGTAGCGTTTTCCCCTCAGCCCCTCTTCTCATACTGATACTATATTTGTTTTTTATTAAGCACAGATGCCTTATAGGAAGAGCTAGTAGTTTTGCCTATAAGGTGTCTGATGCTTTCTGCACTTCCATATATTCACTCATATACTGGCTTCAATAATTAAAGCAGAAGCTTCTGTGACTGAAATGATGCTGAAGCATTTGGAAAAGCTGGAGGATGAAGATTGGAGAAGATGAGCATAAGGGGATAAAGACAGACAAGCTGGTGGTCACCAAGCCACGTCATGCTTTTCAAGGGTAGGATGGAACCCAAAGTTCTCCCTCTCTTTTGTACTGGCAACAAAGGCACTGTCACTGAAACCCAGTGTGATGTGCCGCCACTTTCTCACCCTGGTGTCAGACCACATATGGGAAGTTCCCTGCGTCAGAGCCAGTGCAGAAGGCTCTGTGGTGGAACTTGACTTCAAGCATCTTCTTGCAAATGGGGCTGTTACGCCATAGCTTTAATAACAGTAGCAAGATTGTTGACCTTCCTTTCCTTCATGCCCTTAAAGAGGAGTATATAGATTCTTCCATGCTCTGAACCATATCCAAAAAATGGCTACCACCTTCTGGAGAGCAAGGCTGGGGTAAGCGTGGGTTCTTCCTTGCTCCTGCCAAGAAAGCTTATGGGTCCATTACATTTCCTTCAGTTTGTACAAGGAGGGGGGTGACAGAAAGGCAGCACACTATCCAGTCATTGTTATAAAGGACCATTTCTTATACATTAATCCTTTACTTTTCTTCTGTGGATTACATGAAAGTAACATGATGCAGGTTCCAGTGTGGAATAGTGGAGGAGAGCAGAAGCCAGGAGATGTCCGTTGTTTCTGTGCTCTACACACTCTGCAACTCTGTTTGTAAAACAGGTAATACAGAGAAGTGTCTATCTACAGTTAACTGGAAATATGCCAAAGCAGGGTGATACAGAGACTGCTGGCACAGATGATCCTCTGTGATAAAATAAGTGGAAAGGTCATCTGGATTAATTGCCCATGACTTCTCATCCTTACTCTATCTTGATCACCCTGCCATCTTGATAACTGCAGGCATGTCTAACTCATCGGCTATGTCAGGTAGTTTCCATTTAAGTGTGAGTAGTTTGAGTATAGGCTAAATTATTCTTCCTGTTGTATTTCTTAAGGTGATTCATGTTGTTAAATGGTGGTGTGTGGTAACAAAGAATTGCAGGAAGACTTGCTTAAAACATAGGGGGGTGTTTTTCTCATCTGTTTAAGAACAGTTGTTTCCTCTCTCTGTGGAGCTTCTGGCTTAAAAAAACCCAAAAAGACCTGTCTTGTCTGGGTTTTTTGATACATAATAAACACTGCAGGTTTTTACATATCTTATTATTTTGAAATGCTGTAGCATTTGTATCCTAGTTCATCAAGTATGCCCTCACTGTGCCATAAAAACACAGAACACAAGAAGACCCTGCCTCAGGAAGCTGTAACTTAAATCATGAGAAAGGAGAATTAGTTTTGCCTCACCCCTGGGCTATGGCATAATCAGTAATCTTTGCATTAACAGTAAGGTAAGATTAGGAGTTTCTCACTGTTAACAGTGTGAGGACCTGCAAACTTGTCTCATTAAGAATAAATAAAAGCTGGCTCTTGTCAGATCTACCTTTAGTGAATGTTACTAACTTCAAAAGATTTTCCTTAAGTATTTTTTAAAATGGCCTATTTGGGCATGTAAAAATACAAAATTCCTCCTTAAAATTATTGTCACCCTGTTTAAATACCCAATTAATCTATCACGCTTTCCTGATCTACAGATCAGGGAAGGAGCCATAATTTTTGAGGGGACAATGATTTGATGACATTGATGGGGAAGACTGAACTCTCAAACTCCATTAGGGTGCATGAATCACAAGATTTTTCTCACAAGTTAATTAGTAATTTTCCCTAATATAATGAAGTTCTGTCTTTGATCCTAGAATTTCTGTCTCTTGTCAGATTTATTATTATCTCCAGATGGACTGTTCTTTCTCTTCCCCCAAAACTTTCTCATATTATGAGGTGAGGTTTTTGTAAGTGTACAAAATATTAGTTTCTTTTCTTGGAGTAAAAACTTTCCAAGGTTATACTCTATTTCACACAAGTAAAGAGTTGAAACTACATCTGGGAGCTTCATAGGCAATTATACACAGAAAGTGATGAATTCTGATTTACACTCTAGATAGAGGATATTAGAACCTGACAGTATCAGTTACTGACTTAAAAGCAGAAGATAATTTTAAATGCAACTAATTGCTGCTCTCTGAGCGGTGCTGCTAAGCAAGTGCTGCCGTACAGGAGCTGTGGAGGGCTAGGACCATGCGTTCTCCTGATGTGTCCTTCCAAGCGAGGAGCACAGGGCTTATCACAGCCGGGAGGGAATTTGGATATTTAGTGGAGAGCCCCACTGCTCTCTCCCTCATGGAGCCACTGTCTCCTGCCTGCACTGCTGCTTGCTGGAGGTGCTGTAGGGTGTCTCTTCTGCTGCCATGGAGCAGCCCCACTAACACACTTGGGGTCTTCCACTTGGGAAAACCCCTCCATGCTATGAATACGCTGTGAGCATGTGCATATTGAGGGGGCCAGGTCATGTTCTCTGACTGTGCTGTTAAATCACAGGAAAATCTGGGGAAGGATGGCCAAGGTTTTTCTTAGAAGTTGGTGGGAGAGCTGACCTGAACTATTGGAAGTAATTTCCATTACTAGCAGACGCATGGATGCGAGGCTTCTGTCTGTGGGGACATCCACTGTTTATTTTGGTAGTGTTGGAGGGGAATTTTCATTATTTTGAAGGAGTCTTTTTAAAAATGTGGGTTATCTCAGGGAGCTGGAAATGAACTTCTTGTAGCAGCTGCTGTCTATGATGTAATCTTCCTTCCAAGTCTGCAAAGGCTCACCCCATCTCCCTATCCTGCATCCAGTTGGAGAATAGTGACCCACTTAACAACCACAGGAATTTCTTGGTTTGCATCTCCACATCTCTTCACAGTGCTAGGGCAGGCTAGGTTTGAGGAATAAGTACAAATATGATGTAAAAACTTAATGAGAGGTAAGGGGCAACTGTGCCCCTCACAGTATTGCTGGCTTTTTTAATCACAGGAGTTTGTGTCTTTCTTTTTTTTTTTCCTTCTACTTCTTAATGTTCAGTATGTGGAAGCATATGATAAAAAAGGAAGTTGAAATAATAATCTACCTAGAGTAGAACAGGGTTTTTTTGGGGGGGGATGTTTGGTTTTGGGGCTTGGGTGGGGGGGTAGATCCTTAGGTTACAAAGGATGTCTTACACCCTAAGGATACAAAACTTGCAAGGGTGGTGAAGAATGTGTTTTTGTGTTTGTTTTTTTTTTAATGTAATTTTAAAATTTTGGGATTGAAAGTACTGGAGATAGCATAGTTAGACTATTACCCAAAATCCAGCTGTCTGCTTTATAAGCATTATAGTGTGATTTTTAGTAAGCTGTTACACAGAAATTTCTTGTGGACCAGCTCTAAAAAGGAGCATTTGGATTGCTTTTTGCAAGACAGGAGGAGGCCTGGGTGACTTTAAGGTAGGTGCATATTGTTATCTGGGCAGAGGGTGAGATATGACAGAGGACAGTTTGAGGGAAGTAAAATTGTGCTTGGTCCTGGGATTTAGAGCAGTGGTTTGAATACGGTACAGTGCAGGAAGAAAAGAGTTGAGGAAAGGAAAGGGAGGAGAAATGATCTGGTCAGAGCCTGAGGAAGCTGTGGGCAGCAGCTCTCCCTAGGGATGGGAACAGGCAGCGTGAGTGTGGGAGAGCCTGGGGAGGGGAGGCTGTAGTAATCAAGCTGGGAAGTCCTGACGGCCCCAGCAGCAAGAGTTTTAGTTGTGAAGGTGCAGAAAAATAGATTGCTTCCACATTTTTATTCAAGAATTTAAGTCCATGTCCAGACATGGACTGTTTTCAGTAGTCATGTTAATTTGTGGCTACCGATAAAAGGTGTGGGGAGCCAGACCTGTGTGGCTTTTGAATTGCAAATGAAGAAGTGAGAGAGAGGACATGAATCTGTTCGATACGTGCACATTCTCTGTGAGGAGTGCATAGCTTTTGTAGCTATCAGCATGCCATGCACAGTACCAGTGTATTCAACAGCACGTTATCCTATTGCAAGCTACCTGCTTATTTTGAGTTTCTTATCACAGCAGAGCTTCTTACAAATTAATCCTTCCTTGCTCCTTTCAAAGTTCAGGTTTCCTTGCCTTTCAGTCCAAATTCTCTGCTCCTTTTAATTACCCCATGTTTTACTGATTTAGACTTGGCACAGCATGCAGTATTGAAGGAGTTACCAGTCCAGATTGACTCTCCTGGACAAAGCCCATACAGAAGTCAGGGGAATAAGTAAATTTTCTGACTAGTAAAGTGAGCCTGCATCCTGTGGGAGAGGAAGGGAGCCAGGGTTTAAGTAAGGATTAGGTAGTACCAGCTCTCAAAGGCAGCAGTTCAGTAGGGACTACTCCTTCCGTACTCCCATGGTAGCAGACGCTGTCTTGTCTGATTGCCTCTGCCTTTGGCGCTGCTCTGTGCAATACCTGCCATGTTTGTATCTCATCACTGACACAGTGACAAGAGCAAGTGCTTGTGCGCTTATGTGTTTTATGGGAGTCTATAATATATTTCTGAGAGCATTTCCACTTGCTTCACGCGAGGCTGTTACTGCTGAAGGCTCACAAAGGTAACCAGTGATTCAGGGCTTCTCCCTGGGAGCCCCGAGGAAGTATCAGTACCTGCTAGTTGTTGCCAGACTTGAAAACACAGAGGCTTCTGTTCAGTCCTCAAAGCGTTTTGCCCAACTGGGACCCTAGTAAGTATACTTAAAAAGGAAAAGAGAGCTGAGAAATTACTCATTCTTCACTGTTTAGAAGTGTGCTGGTGAGAAGGAAAGTGATCTGCTCTGGTTGGAGCTCCAAGTAATCTTTCCAGCTCAGGGAATTTCCCACAATAATGCTAAGGAGGAGTTTGTAGACTGCTGCTCCAGTGCAGCTGGCGAGAGCTTTGTGTTAAGCTGTGTGTTTTCTGAGGCCAGGGAGAGGTGATGCACTTTGATGCAGGACTCGAATTTTTTTTTCAGAAATCTTCAAGAAATCTCATGTGATCTTGTGGAAGATCAGGCCCAACTGTTATCTCGGTCTCCTCTCAAAAAAAACCCAGCCAGGAATGAGAATTGGAAAGAAAAGGCTTTTGATTTGTAATGACTATTTCTTGGTTTTGAATTCTGAAGGGGCTCAGTACAGCTGTAAGAACCTTTCTCAGAGTGACATCTCATATTTAAAAACGCCAAGGTCCTGACAGGACTGCCAGAGGGAATCACGCGCAGTTAGCTGCTAGATGTGTGCATGCATGGCTGCCTCTGAAGGGGAGAAAAACAACTCTGCTCTGAAAAAGAAGGGAGGGAGGGGAAGGAAAAGAATATTTAAAAGTAGATCGAGTAACTAACCTGTCTGGAAACCTGTCTGCCCATCCGTAAGCTGCTGAGCAACTGTGATGCTGCGCTTGAAGTACTCAAGTGCACAGAGCCGTGTGAACTTGGCCCATCAGTAAGGGAATAAAGTGCAAGTCCGGTATTGAAAATTAGATCCTAAATCCATCTATATATTAAGGGTGTCTGAAACACTTTGTCAGTGTCGTCTGATGCTTAGGTATATAGCAAAGTACTTGGCATAAAGCCTGAGTAAACCTTTTCAATTTTCATGCTCTGCATAGAAAAATACAGTTCAGCTTTGAGTCAGTTCATAAAGAGGCCTTAGATACTGTGCACAGTATAGTGAAGAATTGGGTTGTTTCCTCTGTAGCTCTGTTGGAAAAGTTACTGTCTCTGTATACCATGTGAGCATTGTGTCAGGTCGTATGGACTAGGCTTTAGGAAGCTCTTCTCTCCCATGCATTTAATTTTGGGTTCTGCTTTCCTGAATAGTCTGAGACAAGTGTTTGTGTTTCTTGGAAACTAAGGTCCTGATCCAAAAGCCATTTAAATTGTCAGGAATGATTTCACTCTCTGCAAAACCTGCCTGTCCCTACCTTTGGGATGGAACAGAACAGTTCACAAACATGCCTTCCTAGGCTGGCAAGAGCAGCTGTCAGAGAGAGCATCACCCAAGGCAGGGGGTGCAGATCTCCTGGCTGTTCCATATTTCAGGCTATGCCTGAAAGCTTGGTTCACTTTTTCTGCCCCTGGAGCCAAATCGCATGCCATGCTGTTGAGATTATAGCATTTGCAAGAAAGTGGGTGAGGGGCCCCAAAGCGCCCATCTTTGGTGGGTGGGAAGAGGCTGGAGTTAGCAAGGCGTCTCTCTTAGCTTGAGCCTGGGGTTTTCTCTGATGCCCAGACTGCCCTGACTTCCCTTCCTGTTGTCAATGTTGATGTCTGTAGGAGTCTGACCAAACGTGTGGCTTTGGACTTGCTGCACTAGATTTTAAGAGGTAATAGAGTGTCAGTTATAGAGATGAGCTAGAACTACAGCCAGTTTTCAGGGAATTTACTGTGCATCTTTTTTTCTGAATATTTCCTACTGGTTTTGGATGCAAATATAAGCAAAGCCACAACTTGGCTGTTACCTTTGGTATGGAAAAGGTCTAGAGCAGTAGTATTAAATTTTTATTTTTGCAGGCTAGTAACTCTTATTTTCCAAGATAGTTGGGTACCACTGTACAGCATGCTTTAACTGTACAAGGAACAGACTTGTGTTTTGTTGGTTAACTTTGTGAACCTCAGAGTCTGTGGATTCTGCTTATACTGCCGGCTGTCAGATCAGAATAACCAGAGTAGGATATTTCGATTTCAATGTTCAATGTTCATGAGGTGGTACATGCTGAATGGCTTTACCACGACCGAGCCGCAGCATGCAGCTCCTTGCAGGATTGAACTTTTTGTAATTTGCAGCTTTTTATTCCAGGAGCTTATTGTCTGTTAAAGTGGCAACCCTACCCACGGTCAGTTCATATGTTACTGGTTTAGATTTAAATAAAAATAAGTAAAAAAAGAAAAAATCACAGCTGAGCGCTGTAGGGATCACAGAGGTGTAATGATTTTATTGAAGGCTGTGGCTAACTTAACTGTTTTCAGATCAGGCCATGCTTCCCCATGCTGTTTGCCAAGGGAGTGGTTGCAGGAGTTGGTATCCCTACAGGTTAGAGAGGTTTGCATGGAGTTTCCTAACCTGCCCCTGCCTTAACAGAGTCAAACCTCCTAACCAGGCAGGCTTTGCCTGAAGTGTTTTATGTGAGCATCTTTATGCTGGTTGAACTGCAGAAAAAATAAACACAGGATGGGAATGTTTTCAGGTAGCACAGCTGTCAGCAAGGTGTCTCTGTGCCTGCAGTATGAGATAAAGACTGTCAGAGGTAACACGG
>VYZW01029708.1:1278-13480 GCA_013401315.1 Balaeniceps rex | reverse complement strand
TTTACCTTTAGAATCCTAAGTATTCTGGATTACAGTACTTTTAGTTTCTCCAGCAGGAAATACTTGGTATAAAATACTTTACTAATTGCATAAAATGTGAATAAGGATGGGCTAACACATGCCTAACAAACTGTTGGGAGAAACACACATACTTGGAACTTTGCCACATTTGGACAATTTTCAAGAGGGCCTGAAAACAGCACATCCTTGATACATACGCAACCTGTCACCTGAGATCCCGCACTCCAAAATCAAGGGTTACCAACCCGCAGCTTTTTCAATACTAGAAAACTAATGTGTTCTGTTTTGGTTTGTTTGTTTTTAAAAAACTTTCTTCCCCCAGCTTAAATGGCTGAATCTTTTTTACTTAATTTTTCCAAAAGCAATTAAGTGTGAAGCACAGAGCAAGTCTGAGAGTATTTTAGCTCTAGCAGTTTATGTCTGGCAAAGTTAAAGCCAGTAAAATGGAGTTATGCAAGAAGGAAGTGTCAGACAACTTAACGCTACTGATCCCACCTGTTAAAATGTTTACCTGAAGACCATTACTGCAAAGACAAATGTCTTCCATCACAACAATTTATCACCTGCCAAAGCCTCCATTCTGCCCAGTTTGCTTTTTAGCCCTTTAAAGCTAAGTCCAGAAGGGCTTGGAACGTAACAGACTCGTAGGCACTACAGCAGTGATTTCTAGTTGGTACAACAGCAAAAATTTCAGGTTGGATAAGTATTTTAGATATTTGCCCCACATGAAAAAAGAAAAAAAAAAAGTCTTTACCAGGCTGCAGTTTAATAATTATGCAGTAACTCTTTGCTGCCTACCTCCTCACACCACTAAAATACATTTTTACAAGACAACTGTGTGCACATCAGCAGTTAGTTTTATATCCGTGTTTCATGACAACCCTAAATAAAGGTAACTGGGAATATTTTGAGAATATATTCTGATTCTAACCTATTAGTCAGAAACAGTGTGAATAAGTGTGGTAAAGAGGGGGATAGATACAGTATAGAAACTTCAATATCACATTTTCTTTACGAGAAAATGTATATAAATGCAAAAAAATTTCTGTGCTAAGAAAAAACCATAGTATCAACAATCAAACACTCATTTCCTGTGTGTTTTTGATTTTATTGTTTAATTTAAGGATCTAGCAATGCCTTCTGCTTTTTTTGTTTGTTTGTTTGTTTCCATTTATTCAACCCTCTGGAACCAGGATCTACAATTTTCTAGCTGGCTATCAGTGAAAAATGAGTTGTTGCTTCAACACAGTACAGAGAGTAGTAGGGCATTTGGGACTAGAAACATTTTAAAAAAACCCCCAAAACAAAAAAAAGAAAAATCACCTTTGGACGAAACAAATTGATTTATTTAAAATGGCTTCAAAAAGCTGTTATTGCCCCAGTATCGATTTTGTCTTATGAGAGCTTTCAAGTAAAACCATTCCTAAATAGAAACTTATCTTTAATGTTTACAGTGGACATTCAATTCAATAATGATAGTTAAGTACCGAAGCAAATTTATGCTTTGTATTCCCAGAGCCCTCTTCCTTCTCAGAGTCTTCATCAAAATCACTTCTAAACGGAAGTGACATTAAAATTCTGCAGAACAGACGGCTCATGTGAAAACAGCAAGATGTACTGCCAACAGGAGCGCTTGTCTTTAGAAGCTGATCCTGGATTTCAGTCGGGAGTGTGTCACCATTGCTTCTGGAAGAAAACCTAACTGAAGCTACAGTAATTTTTTAATTGCTTATGTGTACTACATACAAAGAGTCTGTTTACTTCCAAACTGTTAGAAAGGCAAGGAAATTCAGTCATTTAAACATACTCTTACCTTGTTCTAACTATGAGAACTATTGTTATATCAGGAAAAATTTGTACCACCAGAAAACAACAACAAAAATTTCCCCTTTGGAAGTCGATTCAATCAACACTTTTTGGGAAAAGGAAGTTGGTGGAAGGTTTAATTCTTAATGCCTCAAAATACCCCTCTTGAATAGCTGCTTAAACTCTTCACAAGAGCACTGTACAGGCTTGAAACACGTTAGCTAGTTCAGATGTTGTTTTACCCATATCAGTTCAGTTTTAAACCCAAGAAAAAAGTAGTTGTGGTAACCTTGCAAAATTTTTAATCAGAATTTTCTGTTATTATAAAACAAATACGAATCATGTTCTCTTATTACCTGAAGCATGTTTTCTTCTCTCAGATGTTGGATTTAGAATGTCAAATTAGACTGAATTTATAAGAAGTTAGACTAATCATGGTAATAATTACACGGTCAAATTTGGGCTGTTGTCTGTGAAACAAACTCAAACTTTTCCCAACAACTCGAAACTTTGGAATTGTAACAATTTACAAAATTGGAGCCATCACATCATCTGTATTGAGCTTCCTTTACTTCCTCCATCCTAAGAACAGGAATTTCCAGGGAGGTACCTTCAAGCTGACAAATCCCACCTACCACTGCAAATTCTTAAAACAAATCAGCTTTTCCCACAACTGGGAGAGAAGGTGGTTGCCTGTCAGGGATCTTTAATTTTGTAGAGTTTAGGTCTGTTTTTTCCCCTACTCAGTGATTATTCATTGTCTTCAAAGGCTGAGTGGGTTTCCTCCTTTAGCAAGGAGTCCTACTGGATCTTGCTAAAATGGAGCAAGATGCTCATTAACATGCAGTATTCAAGCAGGAAAATGGCATTTATTTACCAAACTACATCAAGGAACAATAATGAACTGTTGCTCCTAACAAACATGTTTTGTTTGATTGTGGATTCATTATCTCATTGCCAGTATCAATAACTGGGCTGTATTTGCTTTCTGAAATTTTACAGCAATCTTAATTCCATGCAGAGATCTTAAACCACCCAAACAAGCTGCAAGATTCAACCTAATTCACCAACGCTTAACCGAAGTGCTGCTTCTGCAATACAAAGATAGATGTAACAAGTTTTGAGGGAACACAGTCTTTAAGATGAGGTGTTTTCCTCTGTAACCCCACAGCCATTGACGCTGCAGGCCTACAGCCAAAACCACAGTGCAGTTTTAGAAATGGCTTATGCAGTTCAGGCCAATTCCAATAATTAACTCTAGGTTCTTATAGAGGGAGATCTGAATGGCAGACTTACAAAAGGACCTCAGTATTATGCATGACTAAACTCTACTGCTCCAGAAACTTAAGTAGTTCAGAATAACCACATACCACAGAGATTCAGATAAAGCTGAAGCAATTACTTGGGAAAAGATATATCAGTGAGAGCAAAATAAAGTTAATTTTTTCTTCAGACAAACAAAATTTTCCAATCACCTACAATGGCAAGTAATTGTTTACTTCAGGATTTGTTCTCTTCAGAATTAAGCATAATGTTTTCTTGAACATCCAAGTGTTGAACAAATACAGAAATATCGATCCCCTTTTCATTTTGCAGTTAGCCATACTGAGTGTCCCTTTAAATAAAATCTACTTCAAGGGAAAGGAGCTAATGAAAGATTTAATTCTTAAAATTAACTTCACACAATGCCTCCTCTCTAGGGTGACCTTACAGAGAGGCTCTTCACTAGACAGACTGCTTGACAATTAAGTGAGCTATGCTGATGCAGCAAGTGATCCAGGAGGCAGGAAAGGATGACTTTAAACCACCATTTTTTCTAAATTTAGATCTTCAGCTTTTCTATATTGTGAAGATCAAATCAATCTCACCTCTGTGCCTGGGAAGATCATGGAACAGATCCTCCTAGAAGCAATGCTAAAGCACATGGAGGACAGGGAGGTGATTTGAGACAGCCAGCATGGCTTCACCAAGGGCAAGTCCTGCCTGACTAACCTGGTGGCTTTCTATGATGGAGTAACTGCATCAGTGGACGAGGGAAAGCCATGGATGTCATCTATCTGGACTTCCAAAAAGCCTTCAACACGGTCCCCCACAACATCCTTCTCTCTAAATTGGAGAGATATGGATTTGATGGGTGGACTGTTCGGTGGATATGGAATTGGTTGGATGGTCGCATCCAGAGGGTAGTGGTCAACAGCTCGATGTCCAAATGGAGACTGGTAACAAGTGGTGTCCCTCAGGGGTCCATACTGGGACCAGTGCTGTTTAATATTTTCATCAATGACATAGACAGCGAGATCGAGTGCACCCTCAGCAAGTTTGCAGATGACACCAAGCTGAGTGGTGCAGTTGACACGCCTGAGGGACGGGATGTCATCCAAAGGGACCTGGACAGGCTGGAGAGGTGGGCCTGTGCGAACCTCATGAGGTTCAACAAGGCCAAGTGCAAGGTCCTGCACCTGGGTCGGGGCAACCCCCGATATCAATACAGGCTGGGAGATGAGGGGATTGAGAGCAGCCCTGCGGAGAAGGACTTGGGGGTACTGGTGGATGAAAAGCTGGACATGAGCCAGCAGTGTGCGCTTGCAGCCCAGAAGGCCAACCGTATCCTGGGCTGCATCAAAAGAAGCGTGGCCAGCAGGTCGAGGGAGGTGATTCTGCCCCTCTACTCGGCTCTGGTGAGACCCCACCTGGAGTACTGCGTCCAGCTCTGGAGCCCTCAGCACAAGAAGGACATGGAGCTGTTGGAGCGGGTCCAGAAGAGGGCCACGAAAATGATCCGAGGGCTGGAGCACCTCTCCTACGAGGACAGGCTGAAAGAGTTGGGGCTGTTCAGCCTGGAGAAGAGAAGGCTGCGGGGAGACCTTATTGCGGCCTTTCAGTACTTAAAGGGGGCCTATAGGAAAGATGGGGACAGTCTTTTTAGCAAGGCCTGTTGTGACAGGACAAGGGGTAATGGTTTTAAACTAAAGGAGGGGAGATTTAGGCTAGATATAAGGAAAAAATTTTTTACAGTGGTGGGTGGTGAAGCACTGGAACAGGTTGCCCAGGGAGGCAGTGGAGGCCCCATCCCTAGAAACGTTCAAGGTCAGGTTGGACGGGGCTCTGAGCAACCTGATCTGGTTGAAGATGTCCCTGCTCACTGCAGGGGTGTTGGACTAGATGACCTCTAAAGGTCCCTTCCAACCCAAAGCATTCTATGATTCTATGAATACTCGCATCATTTAGAGAGGAATTCTGGAAAACTATACAGTGTAATAACACTAAGACTTTACACATGAAACAATGCAATGAGTTGCTTGGATAAGAAAACAGAGGACCACCATTCTTTGGCAAAACGCTTGAATTTCTACAATTATTTTGTCAGCCATATTTGAGATGTGCTGTGGGCTATTAAGGGTACTTTCAACAAGACTTTGACCACATACCAGTTAGTTCCTTAATATGTTTTGAATAGATTGTCACTGAAATTGTTCTTGAAAAATTTCAGATGACTATGAATAACAAATGCAAGGCTGACAGCCTGGGAAGCATTGAGCTGTAAAAACTTAGGGTCCCAAGATTCTCAAAGCCGACTGTCTCAAGACTGGGAACTGGAAGAAAGCTATAGTGACAGTGAACATACTGGTTCAATTACGATGAAAGGTGTCATCAACAAAATTTTGCACAGAAGTTTGCAGCAGTCTTTTCTGGCAGCAAGAAAGAAAGCAAAACTGTAATTTCTGTCTTCTAGCAGAGTGGCTGTTGAAAGGAAGTGCTATTATATTTGAAAGAAAAGAAAACACTTAAAAGAATCTAAGACATTCTTAAGGTAGTACATAAAATATCACTGTTCCTTTTAAAAGTCTAGTAAATGGGTACAGAAGAGACAATTAAGAAATTTCTGAGATTCTGAGCTCAGTGTTCCTTGATTATGAACTAGCAGCCCTTTCTATAGATATAGCTGAAGTTTTACCTTACATTGTGAATCATCTAACACAGCTGTACTTTAAATTAAACTATTCTCATTCATTAGGACAACAAACAACAAACAGATTGACAAAATCTGTTTTGGAAGAACTCAAAGGACAGCTTTAATAAGCACACTCTTTCTGATCAAACAGCTAAAAATGAGTAAAATAATTTGCTTTAGTTCAACCAGAGTTCAAAGATTTATTCTACGTAGAGTTTCAAAGACTGGAGGCTCCCTGAAAGACTTCAGATCAATACCGCTCTGTAGCAAAGTAACTTAAAATGCTTTTCTTGAATTTAGTAAGAAATATATATCAAAAACTCACAATGTGGATTTACAAAAGCAGAAGGCATTTCAGACGTTTTGAAAATAAGCTGAAGTTAAAGTGTAAAGTACCACATCATATACATCTTTCATATACATCTTTTATAATCTACCCATTTGTTCTTAAAATTATGATTTCTTAATCAGTCAAAAATATAATCTACTTGGGATTGATGCAGAAATTATCAGTAAGAAATTTTGCTAAAGAAAACATATCACTGAGCTATACATTTGTAAAGGAGGATCAAATTCTGCAAGCAAAAATTTTGCTAATAGATTAGATTTCACTTCTAGTTATTAGCTTTCTTCTCACTAGTTATTCAGAGAATACTTCCTTCTTAAGCTGAAAAACATGTCTTAGCAAGAGTACTGAAATTTCCATTCCAAAGTAAAGAAATTCTCAGCAGAGGAACCATTAGCATTTACATCAGATTTACACAAGCTGAAATTACCAAGACTGGAACTAAATACCGTAAAAAACCCGGCTTTGGCATTCAGAAAGAAGTTTATTTAAAAAAAGAAAAGGAGTGCACTGGGAACTTGAACAAAACCTATGAAAGCCAAATGAAAAATCCATACAGGTCTTCAGTGAATACATGATTAAACCCATACGCGAAGTCTAAATAAAGTTAACTGCTTAACAATAGATACAGACAGAAGTGTGGTTTATGAGCATACTTCAAATAACCACCATACTTTTTAGCTGTAACCTTTCATGACTAAAATAATCCACTCAAACACTTCATTGCATCACTGCATCAGTTTCATGTTTGCAACCTTCTTTCTTCATTCCCGCTCACCCACAGGGGAAGGTCTCATGTTGGAGGCCAACCTGTGCAAAAACTAGAACGAAAACCCAACCCACCTCTCCACACCAGAAAAATGCCCTTTATCTAACACCAAGCTACAAAAGCCCATGGAGGTGCTGTGAACTGTGCTTCGGCAGCAGAGGGACGCAAAACCAGCAAGCTGCCTCCAACCCTCTGTGCTTCAGGGAAGCCTCATCTGCAAGACCTGGAAGCTTTCAGTAGTCCCAACACCCAAACAGTCTTTCTCGCGAAGGAGCAGCCGCAGTATAACAAGCTCCTTTACTTTCCCGCAACTTCCTGCAATATAACAAGCCTTTAAGCTTATTAGAAACTGGAGACCTCCGAGGAAGACTCTCCACATCGTAGTGACTATTAACAGCAAATACTGCTACAACAGTTCAGTTTCCTACTTAAAAGTTATTAACAATTACAACATATTGATTCTATGAAAACTAATATTACAGCATAGGTAAATGAACTGCATTATTTTTTACTTCAGTGCCACTGCTGGGCTCATTTCCTGTTGTTTAAAGTATTCTCTGCTTGGACCGCAATTCCTCCGGCACAAGTGAGGCACGTAAAGAGATACTGCATACAACATGAGCTACCCTTTAAAAATCCGAAGGTTCCCATCACATCCTTTCCCTCAAGAATTAGAACCTGACTGCAAGCCCTGCACTAGAACATATGAACACAGAAACGGAAAGGTTCATCTGGACTATCAGTTCAGCATCTCACATGAACATAAGTATTCAAAACTAAATTAGTATTACACGATTTTTTTTTTCTGCTAACTCCCACTCACCACTTCCAATATCTTAAGAGAAATTTTAGGTGTATTATAGAAGACCACATGCCAGAGATATAAGGTACGCCCCTGGAAGACAGCAATAGAGAAGGCACATCTCAAATCCCTGTTTTGTTGCCCCAATTCCTTTAACATTTCAATTTATTAAATGAAGTGCACCCAATTTCCTAACTTCAGTAATAAAACTGAAGCATTTAATTAACTATTTTCAAAGTCTGCTCTGCATCAGAAAATAGGCAAGTTGATAGACACATAGCACACTTATATTTGCTGTACAGGGCTTTACATCTCCACTAGAAAGCTCCAGGATCTGCAAACTGAAAGAGGCTAAACCCCAAACTTTGACATATTGCTAGTTTTCTCAACAGCATTATTTGTTTCATGCGCCTGTCCATCCTTCTGCCAAATATATTCTTTTGAGACTACCACACCCTTTCACCTGATTTTTCCTCTTCCTACAAAGACCAGTATTAAAGCATGCTAACATGGAATATATTTGTTCAATACATATTATTATAGCAACTACTTCCCAATATGCAAGTTTAAGATAAGGGGAAATATGAGAACTGCAAATGTGTTCACTATCACTCAAGTCTCAGTGGAGACAGCAGAGTGAAATCAAAATGTACTTGAAAAATAAAGCAAGCTGTGCACTGACAACTTAAAGCTCGAAATATCTCAACTAATTACACACCTCTTGTTGCTAGGTATATAGTGTGCTATGGGAGCTAAACATTCAGTTTTCTCTTACAAACAAATTCTATTTGTACTAGTCTCAAAAGCTTTTTTATATTATGTATCATTAATAATTATTAACATTTATTTAAAAACACCTGTGCACTTTCATGATTCATAACTCCTTATTAATAACTTACAGCAATAAGTTTCATGGGTGACATGTTTCAACTACATTAAGTGGAATTTCATTTTAAGTAGAAAATTTTAGCAGAACTGTGAGGGGGCTCAAGTCCAGCTCCTGCTGAAGTCAGGCTCCTCTTTGCTTCAACAAAAGCTGGATCAGAGCTCTAAACAGCAATTCTTTTATTTTAAAAAATTAGATAAGAAGCAGCTCAGAAAAATACTGTTGACACAAAGATCAAGACTATTTAAGAATAAAAACTTGTTTACCAGCTGCAAATGTATTTTATTGTTATGCAGGTCATAATCACAAGAGGCTGATCAAATGTGAATAGTATGAACAACTATGTTTTTTAATTTACTAATTTCTATTTCATCTTTTTTACACAGTATGAAACTCATATTCATTGTTTGGTCTATGCAGTACCCTTTTAACATGACATGTGAGATAAAGGCAAGCATTTTATTAAGTTGCATAAGAAGCTAGCATTTTAAAACAACTCTAGGCTGTCAAATTGCAACCTAACTGTATGGTACTTACCAAAAGTCATAAAAGTAAATGGATGTAGGAAAGATGCTTCATTTCCCCTCCCCCTCTCAAAAAGTAGCTATTAGATTTCTCAGAGGTTTTTTTGTTCTCCATCCATGAGAATTTTAGAAGCAGCATCAATCAGAGAAACGATCAAGGTATTCTGTAGATTTCAAGACTGAAGACTAACATTAAACAGAAGGGCTACGTTTCTATCTTATAAGTGCTACGGTTCCAGTGTCAGTAACTACTGGAAAGGGGTAATGGAGCAATGGAGCATTGCTTACCAGGAACCTAGTCTCTGCAGGCCTCATCTCTGCTAGGAATGAGCTGAGCCAGAGCATGAGAGTACTCGATCATGTTTGGACTGCCTTTCTCTTGTTCATCTTTTGTTTTCCGGAAATATTAATAAGTAAAATATGTATGTCAGGGTGATCGTAACAAGTTGTGAAATAATGATTTAAACAGCTGGTCCAGGGTGGATTTACATAATGAATACTTAGGACTGGCCTTTAGAATAAAAAACCTCTGTTTTCTTAATGTGGCAAGAGGTGATGGTGTTCATGGTAACAAATAACTCGCAACTTCAGGCTATATGACAGAGCAGAAATAACTTAAAATTATCAAATGCAATTTCAGCCTCATTATGCTCCTAACACCCAAAGACTCGACTTTTCAGAACAAGAACTTCAAATCTTGTTGTGACGTATATGCTTGTATAGCACTTAGCTTTTAGAAATGTGGCCCCCAGAAATTGTAGCTAGTATTTGTGTTGGAGTGGACTAAGGTCCTGGAGATTTTAATCCTGCTGTTTAGCAACTGGTCCTACATTACCTCTCTGGTACGGTATCTCTTTAGCGCATACAACACTGACTGGCCACAAAAACATCAATTTAAAACTTCAAACTTAAAATGGAATTAGGATGATGGGCGGACGTTCCTTTCTATCAAGCAGAATTTCCTGCCTAACAGACACTGGTCAGCATCTGAACCGGCACTTTGTGAGTATGTTTTCGAGCACTCCATTCAGGTTCAATCCTGGATGCAATTTAACAAACTGACAGGGTAACTCTTAAGAGGTAGAAAGGTCAAAAATAGAAAAGTTACTCAAGAAGCCCTCTCAAAGACTTTATTCTAGCAACAACACTACTACCTCTACATGGCTTCTGAGTGCAGAAGTATTGCCAAGCTTATTTATGAACTTTCCTATATAGACCAAGAGTTAATTACAAATGTACTTGCTCTATCTTTGGAAACCATACATGGGCAATAGTATTTAGCAATAACCCTAAGCAAAACTCCTTAATACAATTCTTTTTGCCTTTTGTTTTTCAGAATTTGGTGCATTTTCTACACAACAAAACATCACAGTATTAGGGTGAATTAACAGTGACATGCCACCACCACGCCTTGCTGCTTCAAATGGTATTCTAAAAATATTCATCACTGGCTTGCCTTTCCCCTTCCAAACTTCATTTAGGAGAGAATTTTTCTTCTAGCTATGTGAGACAGATTAAATTCTTATACCTTTTAGACTGACATTTTTCTGAAGACGCTCAATGATTAGACATACCCACAATAAACTAAAAGGCCTGTGCCAGCTTCCCATGTAGCTCTTTCTTCAATAAGCTGCTGATACACAGCAACCTTGCTACCCCAATCAATCTCCTCACGAATATTTATATATTGCATTCTGTGGTGGTTTTCGCAATTTCTCGTACATTCTTTGTGCACTAGAACAAAGCTCACAAAAGTTAAAATAATGTAAATAAGTCGCTTAAGTCCTACTACTTATATTATCCTCCATTAAGGAAAAACTATTAGAGCTAAATTCTTATGAGCAAGAATAGAATCTGGTTATGAGAGCAGAAAAACTACAATGCACATTGAGTCATGCTTGCACTCTTAGCACTTTGTGGTACAGGATGATGATCCCAGCAATTGTAAATNAATTTCTTTCTAAGAGACTAAAGCAGAAAACCATCTCAACCACCTCATTTTTATGAATTTCCCATATAAAAATATCTCAAAAATTCAGGATGAAAAAAACATAAGCTTTCCAAAACCATGCTTTATTTTACTTAAAAGTAACACTGCAGAGGACATTGCCCTGTATCTGATTCAGGATCAAGACTACTTTAAAATAAGTGCAGTTCAGTGGTCTTCAATTCTTTCAGAAGAGGCTATACCCTGGTTCTCAACACACATTTACTATGACCATTTCCTTAAATCAATCCCAAAACATTGCAGAGGTAAGCATGCCAGTTTCACAGAGTTACCAAAAAAGTTACCTACATACAGAGGTTAACAACAACAACAACAACATAAAGATTGCCTTGCCAAAAAGCATGCTGAATAGTGCATGAACACAATGAAACATCATTAACGCTTCTTTTTACATTTGAAAAACTCATACCTGGGTACACTGCCTGTTAAGCTTTGTTCACTTGATGACGATGACGACGACGACGATGATGATCCAGGTCTCTGATCTGTTTTCATTCCTAGAGTCTCTGTTGCACTAATCTGAGGTTTTTCACCTTCCTCTTCTGGCTTTTTTTTTTCACTATCACTTTCATCACTGCCTTCTCCTAAGATGTCATCCACCTGCCAAAGAGTGTGTAGTAGTCAGTGTATCTGCTAACAGACTATTCTATACAAATCTTCTGTAATTATTGGATTGCTCTTAAATAATCATTAAGAATATGCTTCGACTTTCCTTGACCTTCTCCTTGAAACTCAAATTAAACCCCAATGTCTTCAATGCAGTTTCTGTAACAGCTCTAGCAACATTCTATTCAAATTAAATATATTTAGTCTATGTTTAACTTAAGATAGATATACATATACTCACATACATGATAGTCATATTTGAAGATGTTTGCACTTTTATTTTAACAGCATGAACAGCTGTAAACAAGAAACTATTATGAAAAAAGTGCTGTCTTGTGAAATTAAAGGGATAGGTGTTTTATACTGTTGTAACATATAACAACATATACTTTACACTATACATATTTTATACTATTATAACATGTAGAATCATTTGGGCAAGGCATATTAAAATCTCTAGCTAATAAGTATTCTTATATTTA
>VYZW01029702.1:0-14540 GCA_013401315.1 Balaeniceps rex | reverse complement strand
TGGAGAGGACAGCAGCAGGACTGCTGCTTTGACCGCAGCCCACAGTTAACTTAAGTCTATCAATAAACCACAGGGTCAGATACCCAGCAGTGATAATTTTACACGTCAGCATTAACTGTTCATTCCCTGCATGAGAAAAGAGGGGGTGGAGGTCACAGATCAACACAATTCACTTTGATTGACAGCTAGTTGTTCTTACCTTTCCTCTTTCAACTTGCTTTTTTGATCTTTTTGGATAACACTGTTGTCCTGTCACTGAGGTATGTGATCAGGGATTTGGTTTTGGTTCAGACCTCTCCTTAGGGTTTCATATGCGGTTTAGCTTTACATCTTGCAGAGCTCTTCTACATGACATATCAGAGATACTATCTTACTTATTCACATAGCTAAAACTCTTACTTGGGCTAATATGGTCTCGCACTGTGATCGTTAAAGCATCCCTTTCTCTTGCTTGCCAAACAGAATTATATCTAAGGTATGTTTATTCAGAATATTGTTAAAAATAATTTTCCTGTTATACTAACTGCATTGCACTTTTCCCAGCATACCTCCATTGTTTCTGCAGTAACACATTTTAAAAATTACTGTCTACTGTCTTAGAGGGCTGTTGTGGCCTACTGCCGTTCTTCTTGCCTTAAATTCTGCATCATAGTATTGCTGCTGTATTAGTCTCCATTTTGAACTCTCATATCTCTTTCCAAGCTGTACCTCATGTTTGAGATAGTTTAAAGAAGCATAAGCCAGCTTGTAAGAGGCTATTTTGCAGATTCTCTCTTACGTGATGCCTAAAAACTGTTTGACAGTAGTTCATTAGTAGGTCATTATTACTATGCTGACTAGTAGTGTTTCACTGAAAAAAGATTAGGATACCTAAATAGCACAATAATACTAAAAATGCAAATGTTAATACTAAATCAACATCGATGCCTGAAATTTATTGATTCTACTGCTGGTTTTCTAACCAAGGAGACATTAGTCTGTAGAGCTAAAGAGAGCTGCTGGATAAATTTAAGCACTACTGGGATGTAATCAAGCTCAGGAAGTGTAATGAAAACTTTTTTGGCAGAGCTTAGAGTAATAGTGCCAATTTCCCCATTTTTTGCAAAGCCTGGGATCAATATGATGCAAATTACTACATCTGTATCCATTCTTTAGATCTGAGTATTTCCATTTTCTACTGAAAGACAAGGATGTACACTTTCATCTATAATTTCAGGTGCATTATGAAAGCCAGGGAAAAGAAAGGGTAAACACTGCACTCTGCAAAAGGTGGGTGCTTGCATATCTATTTGGGATGCAAGGTGTATTGATTTTTCTGAGGAATAGAAAGGGGGACTAACACATAATTAGATTGTCTAGTCTGAAAGTATCTGCTACATTTGCAAACTGTTCTTTATCTTTAGCTTGGCTGCAAAGAAATATATAGGTGCCACAAATTACAGAGAAAAGATTCACAGCACCTTCACACCCTGTGGTACATTCCTATTTTCTGGAAGTGAAGATGGAAAGGCTTATGTTTGGAATCCAGAAACAGGTAACTAATTATTTTATGGTCTTAAGCCAGGTTGTCAAGACAGAGGGGCAAAGGGCTTTGTAAGCTTCATTGAAACACTTTTGATATAGAATAAAACTTCAGTAAGATGTTCTTAAATCCTGAGACCTTAGCTCCACCTTTTAAATAGCTGTTATTAATCTCTAAGATTTAATTCTCTAAAGGAAATTAATAGGCAGAGGTAGCATTTGTAATATCCAGCAGGAATGGAGCACCTTAAGCTCAGCTTTTTGTGTACTGCAATTCTTTACATGTGGATGAGGGTCTTAAAATGGAATGCAGAAAAACATTTTAAGTCAAATCAGTCTTTCTGATGCATTTTTTGGATTTGAGAATTAGGCTTTTGTTGAGAACTACTTCACCTGTTTCCCAAGGGTGATCAGAGACTGAATATTTTTAGCCTATCGAATATAAGGTTTCTTTGTGAATTGTTTCCCGAACAGAGTAGTTTCAAATAGCTACCAAAATCTTTCTGGGAAAGTGTTAAGCAAATGTAAGATAAAGCGTTTGTCATCTTCGTTGTACAGAAAGGGACAAAAATAACAGTAGAAGGTAGCAGAATACACTTTTTTGTTTTGATGACATTATGTTCTGTCTCCAATTGTGATCTAAGTAATTTTTAAAAAGGAGAAAGTAAATATTTTAAAACTGGCAGGTAACCAGCAGTTCTGTTTTGAATTTCTTTCCACATTTCCAACTAATTAGCTTACATCTGTGCCATTACATAATTTGTCCAAAAACTTTAAAAAAGAGTAAAAGTAAACGGAGGGGGAAATTTTTAGTAGTATGTTTTTACCGGGCTTTGACTCTTGCTTACACACTGTACTTGCATTCATAATGCCATCACCTGAAGAGCTGATTTTATTTATTTTTTTAATAATTTTGTGCTCAACTTTCAGTCCTATTGTCAGTATTATAGAATTGAAATCTACAGCTAAGATAGCTATCTCTGGCAAAATGCAAGCACAAACAAATACTGTGGAAAGCCACCTTTCCAGAACTTGCTTATCAGAACAAGAGAACTCAGCTGATCTGATGCGTCCTCTGGGGTTTCCTGCAGCTATTGCAACAGCACTAACTTTTCTGACTTATCAATAACTTGAAAGCATGCAGTGTTTTTTGTCTTATGCCAAATATTACTTTTCAATAAAGAAATGGACTGAAGGATAGTTATTTACAGTGGCATGCGCTGCTGTGTAGTAATACAAGCTGTAACCATCTGTTATTTTGCTGTATCAAATGTTTCCATGGTATTAATAAACGTATTTCACTTCTGTAGGAGATCAGGTGGCCATATATTCTGAACTCTCCTTCACATCTCCACTTCGTGATGTTGCCTTTCATCCACATGAACACATGGTGTCATTTTGTGCCTTTGGTCAAAACCAGCCAATACTTGTATACATTTATGATTATAAAGGTACAGTACATAATTTCTTGATAAACACCTGTGAATATTTTATTTTTAGAAGTGATTTGCTAGTATTTGTACTTCTTTTGAAGGAAAAAGAAAACAGTCATTTGATGATAATACATATCTTTATCCTGGGAGATATCAAAACCCAACTGGACATGGCCCTCAGCACACTGCTCTACGTGACCCTGCTTTGAGCAAGCACTTTGGCCTAGCCAATCACCAGAGGTCCCTTGCAACCTCAAGTTAAAATGTGTTGTTGTATGTCATCCTGTGTGATTCTTACAGCACTTTATTATATATAGGCAGCGTCATATAAATATTTAAAAGCCTCTTTCCAGTAATGTGGATTATGGAGCCAGAAAATAATATCGTTCTGAAAATTAGTGAATAGCTTAATAGAAATCTCATTATTTTGTGCTGGCTATGTTACCAAATAATGTTAAGGAGCTGTATAGAAATGTATTAATATGAGGGAGTATAGATTGTTTTAATAAACAGGTGTTGTGTCTGTGGTGTGATTATGTGATACACATTTATTCCCCGTGTTATATTAAAAAGAAAGTGATAAATGCTAGCTTTGAATCTTTGATGTACAAAATAAAATTCAGACTGTCCTTTGCAGGCTTTTCTGATGATGTGTCTTTGTGGTTAGCTTTAGCAGTGTCATTGTTTCAATTAAGGACATAGTTTCACGTGTCATGTTGCATCTAGACAGTAGATAATATGAATTATGCAATAATTTTTGCAAATCTGTAACAGATTTTTGTTTGAATTATATTTGCAGTGAACATAGATTTTAAAAGCTGATCCTGTCTTTATACATTTGCTTCTTAAATAACATGTACTAATGAGATTACTCATATCAAATCTCACGGTTTAGGTTATTTGTCTGTTGAACTGGTTGACTTTTACAGGAAAATAAACTGGAATGACTTTACAATCAATATTCAGTGCTAAACTTCAACCCAGTAAGATACCTGCATTCTTCAGAGCAATGGAAAAATTTTTGGGTGAAAGTTTTCTTTAAAATTTTTTGGCTATTCAGCAGACGGTCTTTAAAAAGCTAATAGGGTAGTTTAATATATGTGTGTGTGTATATTTAGAGATCACACACATCACACTGGTAGTTATTTGTATCATCTGACTGCTTAACTAAGTCATTGGTGACAGTAAGATTTTGCATAGTTGTGGTCTTTTCGACATTGTGACTAACTTTTTATTCCTTTTTTGGTTAAAAGCACACACTTTGCTTTCAGAAGATAGTCTTACTGCCTTAGTGTTGAAAGAGTTAATCATATAGTAATACTAATTTTAGTCACTGACACAGTTTTTAAGATTCCAACAGTATGCGTTTTACATACACCAACAGTTTTATGAATATCCTGGACAAAACTTTCATGAAGAATTCTTTTAACCTTTGTTGGCTTGAGACCACAGTACAAAAAATTGCAAAAGTCAAACAATTTGTTTAAATGACAGTGAGCACAACTTTCATCAAAAGTATCATATTCTAGACAGACTACCTTCTAAGAATGCCTCCTGTACCTGTATGTATGTCTAGCAACTTCTGAAATTTTACTCAAGTATAATAAGCTCACTTGAACTAGGCTGGAAAAAATGTTAAATGTACCTGGTAAAATAGCTGACTTGAATTCAGTGCAAGCTATACAACTTTCTTGCCTTTGAAAAGATTCCTTTCTGCCCCACCCCCCCGCATGGAGAACACTATTGCTTATAAACAATACAAATATATCAGTTCTGTGTGAGAGGTTACTGAACACAGATAACAGAAGGGAGACATTGTGATCAGGAAGACTTGGGGGAAATGAGGTGGTATAGGGAAAATTTCATGTAATTTTCAGGTTTTCCCTGTAGCACAATTAGTACAGATTGTGATGCTGTTTCACTGAAGACATGGCTGGCAAAATGACAGTGATCATTCAATTATTTTTTTTCCTATGGCAATGTAAGGCTTCACCTGACACATTAATATTGGTTATTTCTACAGTTGCACAGCAGGAAGCTGAACTCGTAAAAGATCTCAGTTCATCACTTATCACGGTTGCACCAAGAGGGCCACAGATCTTTAGCAGTTTTTCTGAAATTCCTATACAAAAAAGTTTAGTGATGTCTCCGGCAGATCAGTTTGTCAGTGTTGCAAGAGCATCAATGAGAATGCAGAAGGTGAAACAAAAACTCGATTCTGTTATGGTAAGTCAAATTTAATTAATTTCCAGAAGTATATAGTCTTCTCAGCCAAAGTTTGTATTCTGGGACTGGTATATGTAAGAAAACCTATATATGTATAGTCTTGGGATCTGTTCTTCAGAAATGAATACATCTCTTGCTAATATTAATGCACCTGTAAGTAGCTCTTTACTTCTCTTTAGAAGAGATTAATTGCATAAAACTAAGTTATTTTTGTTTATCAGCTATTGATGACAAGGGATGTTTTTTGTCAATGCCCATTGCCATTCATATGATCACATGAAAATCCCTCCATAGATCACTATGGCTGAGCTTTAGAAAATTATCTTTTTTTTTTCTTTTTTTCTGTTCACCTTTGGAATTGTATGTGGCATAAACGGCAGGGGTTTTGTAGCCGGGGGGCTGCAGGGCTGACCTGTGTGGGAGGAGATCGTGGACTACCCTGTGCTCAGCACAGCCATTTCCAGCCAGCTCTGCGAAGGACAATACAGACCCACTGCACAACTGAAATTGGAACCAAAGAGAAGAGCATATGGCACCTCTGTGAAAACATATTTAAGAAAGGTCGGTAGCTACTGGGGACAGGACACACCAGAGCAGAGGAGGAAATGCAAAGGAAAACATATCAGGAGGCACAAGTGGAGATACAGGAGGAGGGACGTGAGGAGGCACAAAAGACGCAAAAGGAGGCACGAAGGTGATGCAGGAGACACAAAACGATGCACAAATGGAGGTACAGGGGGAGATAATGGAGTAGGTGTGAAGGGGAAGACAGGAGGAAATGTGTGAGGACACACAAAACGCAGGAGGAGGTACACCTTTGAAGGGACTGCAACCCAGGGAGGAATCCATGCTGAACAGGTACAATCCCCAAAGGGATTTCGGCTGGTGGAGGACCCATGCTAAAGCAGTTGAAAGGAGTAAGGAACAAGACAAGGCAAAAAGAGCAAGCCACTATGCCCTAACCCCACTCTCATGCACCACCCATTGCCTTACCGAAGGGACTGAGTGTAACATAATGGCAAAAGCAAGGAGGCTGGGGACTAGGAAGGAGGAGAGAGGTGCCTGAAGTAAAGACAAAGAGGGAGGAAAAGTGTTTTCTTTGGGTGTTTGTTTGACTGCTTGTCTTGTTTCTCAATACCTGAATCAGTAATTAAAGCTTTTGTAATTGGCAATAAACTTAATTAAGTGAAATTCCCCAACTTGAGACAATTTTGCATGCAACAAGAATGCAGACTATTCCTGAATACTGCTGTGCAGTTACAATTGCTGTTTTACTGTTCACAATGACATGAACTGCATTTGGGTTTGCGCTTATTATTTTTCATTTTTAATTACTTGTGAGTGCATGTAGAATTTTTTTTTAATGTAGTTTTAGGCTTTGTCTGCATTAATAAGCAGTGAAGCACAAAAGAAGCAGCTGAGTAGGTGAAAGCAGTTGTTGCTGAGGATGCTGTAGCTACTCTCATCATGCTTTTTAGGGGTTTTGCTTTGGATTAGATCTAGTCTGGTTCCCTGGCCTGGACATCCCCATTAGGCCTGTGCTTTGAAACTATCCAAAGAAAGCTATCCCACAGTCCTTTGCTTTCTGGACTGTGAGTTCCCAGTGGTCTCCTCTATGAAATACCACACTGTAGCTTGCATGAGTAACAGTAGCATGTTGCTGCTGCCTCTACAGTTACGTGTGGCCTCACATAAGGAAGCAAGCTTTGTTTCTGTTTTCTGCTTATTTTGTTCCTGCTCATCTACAGGTGAGCCCTGGTGCCTTCAAGTTGTTTGTTGGTCAGAGAGAGGCACAATATGGAGAGAATGGAGCATGTAACCTCGTGTCTGGGAAGACATTCCAGAAGAAATTATTTTTACTTTTCTGGATGTCTTGTCATCTGAGGAAGAAGACACAGATAATTAATTTCTGGGAGTCTTTATCATTGCAACTGTTTAGTCCCTGATTAGCCAGGGATTCTGGGCTGTGGGAGGTAAATCTGGTTTAGCAGAACCATGTAGTGGTTCTGTGTAGGCATAGATATGCCTACAAGCGTGTTTGAGAGAATAACTTTCAGCTACTGGATTTTGTAACCCTAGACTCCCATTACTCAATGATTAGTTTGGGGTGAGTAAGTCCACTGTGAGCAGAGTCATGATCAAGGTTTTGGTATCCTCCAAACCTCCATGGACCATATATATGGGAGATGTCAGAAAGGTCATCTGAGACTTCTCACCATGTGGGTTTCCAAACAGTACAGGATGGCAGTTGAAAGAGTCCACATCCAGTCTGATGTCTGTCGCAGAGCAGTAATGATTATAATAACTGTGAGCGCTTCCTTGCAAGGCTTTATGAACTGCTGAGATATTGGGAGGAGATTTCTTTCCATTGAAAGGACTCTTCATACTCATCTTTTCAGTGATCCAATATGAGACTCAGAGGACAGTGATACCTCCTTTCCAAGCAGGGATAGGATCATTTATTGCATGTGGGTGCAGTATTGTCTGCCTGCATTGTCAGAGATTCTGGACAGCCCCAGAGTATAATATATGAACACTAAAACTTAAAATTTCTACTAATTTGTAATTGGGAATTACAGTTTTGGATGCATATGCATTTATGTGCACAACTCCCTTTTTCATCTGAACAATTATGCGTGTATGTAAGTGCAGGCTTTGCTGGAAGGCTTGTTAGAATGCGTACTCACATAAACGCTTTGCTAAAGTGTTTGTCAAAGTAGGCCTCATAAAAGTTGCCACTCAGCCACATATGTCAGAATGTGCTACTATGTCTGGGTGCAGACAAGTGAGAACAGAGAAAAGAGTCTTTATTAAGCCACAGGTAGGATGGCAGGTTGCCCTGTGATAGGGTTGGAATATGAAAATCCAAATGAGAACACAGGTGTTATCTTGTATGTATTTGTCTGACAGGAAAAATAAAAGGGAACTGGAAACTATGTAGGCTTTTTACTGGTCTTCTGGTCATGCTGGCATGCCAGTGCCTTGTCACAGACACATAGGGATTACCACGTTAGGACAAGCATGTTGGCAGCATACCTTGTAGGCAGCAAACCTGGCCTGTGGTCACACCTGGGGTCGTGTTTTATGAGACAAAGGTGCTAGAACCTCTGAACAGCAGATCTGCCAACACAGGGGTCTCTGGGTTCAATGTGTGAGAACTTAACGGCAGTAACTAATGGGTATAAAATTAACTTGTAAGTGCAAAGTTTGGAGTTCTGCAATTTAGATATCTGATTTGAAAATGTAATGTGAATACACATACCGGGTTTGTGTGGCAAGGTTTTGGTAGGGGGGTGGGGCTACAGGGGTGGCTTCTGTGAGAAGCTGCTAGAAGCTTCCCCTGTGTCCAATAGACACAATGCCAGCCGGCTCCAAGACGGACCTGCCGCTGGCCAAGACCGAGCCAATCAGTGACAGTGGTAGTGCCTCTGTGATAACATATTTAAGAAGGAGGGGGAAAAAAAAAAAGAAAACACTGGGACACAAACTGCAGCTGGAGTGAGGAATGAGAATATGAGAGGAACGACTCTGCAGACACCCAGATCAGTGAAGAAGGAGGGGGAGGAAGTGCTCCAGGCACTGGAGCAGAGATTCCCCTGCAGCCCATGGTGAAGACCATGGTGAAGCAGGCTGTCCCTCTGCAGCTCATGGAGGTTAACGGTGGAGCAGATATCCACCTGCAGCCCACAGAGGACCCCACACCAGAGCAGATGGATGCCCGAAGGAGGCTGTGAACCTGTGGGAAGCCTGTGCCAGAGAAGGCTCCTGGTGGACCTGTAGACCTGTGGAGAGAGAGGAGCCCACGCTGGAGCAGGTTTGCTGGCAGGACTTGTGATCCTGTGAAGGACCCGTGCTGGAGCAGTTCATGAAGAACTGCAGCCCATGGGAAGGACTCATGCTGGAGCAGTTTGTGGAGGACTGTCTCCCGTGGGAGGGACCCCATGCTGGAGCAGGGGAAGAGTGTGAGGAGTCCTCCCCCTGAGGAGGAAGGAGCGGCAGAGACAATGTGTGATGAACTGACTGCAACCCCTATTCCCCGTCCTCCTGCACCACTTGGAGGGGGAGGAGGGAGAGAAAATTGGGAGTGAAGTTGAGCCCGGGAAGAAGGGAGGGGTGCGGGGAATGTGTTTTAAGATTTGGGTTTATTTCTTATTACCCTACTCAGTTTTGATTGGTAATAAATTAAACTGATTTTCCCCAAGTCGAGTCTGTTTTGCCCGTGACTGTAATTGCTGAGTGATCTCCCTGTCCTTATCTTGACCCACGAGCTTTTTTGTTATATTTTCTCTCCCCTGTCCAGTTGAGAAGGGGAGTGATAGAGTGGCTCTGGTGCCCACCAGAGCACTTGCCATCCAGTCAGGGTCAACCCACCACAATACATTAAAATTTGGTTTAAGCTAGATAAAAATAGAGAATATTCTGATCCTGTATGAGCTTGGGGTTTTTGTGTTGTGACCAGTACTTCCTTTCCAGGTCCCTTTAGAACCAATGGCTTTTTTCTTTTTTTGGTTTTCTTCTTTGCTACCTAAACAGGAACCTTTATGAATGATAGAGGAAGTTTATTTTCTCCTCTGCAACATTACCATTCTTGTTAGCCCAGAAAATGTGTAATTAGAACAAAGAGTTGAATATTGGGCTAAAGCTTTAATAATTCACAAGAGCTAGGACATTTTGTTAAAAAAGGTAAATACGAATTTCTCTGTGAAACCAGAATGCAGAATTGGCTTCTTTACCACATAGAGAAATTACACTGTAGTGAATCTTGGCAGCAATTATTATTTATCTTTGCCTCAAGGAACTAATGCTAATGTATGTTTCTATTCACAGAAGTTTTTGATAGGAAAACACTTAACCCATCTCTAGTCATTGAAAGAACTCATAAGTGCTTTTCATTCAGTATTACTATTTATATGTTTAAAATTTCACTTCCATCTAGCAATCAAAATACCTGTTTATAATTTTGCATAGCAAGGGGGTGATATGTTAGGTAGATATGAGGAGAAGGGTTTCTTTTAACGGTATAATATCCTACCTCTGAAATTGTGATTTTTAGATGTCAAAACTTTCGTGCTGTGATTTGAAGGAGAAAAAAACCCTTTGTAGCGCTTAAGGACAGCATCTGTATATACTCTGTAGTACTAGTCCTGGAATCAGTTATATGTTGGCTGCCTCATCTCTTAATAGGTGAATACTTATGAATTAATTAAAAATATATTTGGCTTTTCCAATCTTTACTTTGTGATGTATTTCTGAAAAATGTTATTAAAAGGTTATCAAAGTTGTTACCAAAATTCTGATACTCAGAGAATTTTAAGTGCAATATTAGACAACTAAAATGTAAAAGTATTCTTCCGTATATACAGAACTACTTACAACTGTTTGAATTCTTTTTTTTGTCCTTTGAGTGTATTTATTACTATGCCAGAATTCATTAAGGGAGTAGGTACTGTGAGAGAATCCAGAAGCTTATACCCTGGATTGCATCAAATGTACTGAACTTTTGTCATTAAGCTGTATGACTATAAAGTATGGTTGTATATGATGCTTTGGTATAGTATACATCAGATACTATACTGTGTAGTCCTTCCAGATGGTCTCCTTTTAGAATTTAGTTGAGATGCAAAATATATCTTCTTGTGTGAAAACAGAACAGAATTTAAAGCCACTGCTTTTCAGAAAAAACATGCAACTCTTTAGTGAACACATAAACATGATACTTATACTATCTAAGCCATCAAGTGGAAGAAGCTGGAAACTTGTCCTTTTGTTTGCAACAAAGACCTAGAGGCAGAGCTGGATGCAAAGTGTGTATTTTTTTTATGCTACTGTCAGTCTGGTAAGAATCTGTCCTCCAGGTCATCTTGGTTTTGGTAGATTCCAAAATACCGTGCTTGACTTCTGGGTTTTAGTGCAGATCGGGAAGAGAAGAGTTCTTAACTTACTACAACTTCTACCTGAAGATGAAAAACCAGAGGGTTGTAATATATTAAGTACTGAGGACTCTTGTTAAAACATTGCCAATTCTGTGGATGTTTTTAGCGAAGTACAATGTGGTGCTGCAACGTCTCTGCAGGCTGAAATAGCTTTTTCACTTGATCGTGCCTGCAATACAAAATTTTTATCTACCAACTGTCAGAGGAGGTACTGATGTTCTGTAACCTTATCTATCATATGTATAAGAAATTTGCAGTAATTTTAAAGCCTCTTTTTCACTGAGTAAGTTCACAGAATTGTCTTAAGTTGCTCTTAAGTTTTTTCCTAAAGAAAACTTGCAAATGAATAGGAAACCAATTTTTTTTATACTGTGTATACCATAGTTGGAAAAAAAATTTTAAAAAGCAAAAAAGCACTTAATTTTATTTCTTATTAAAAACAAAACTGTAGCTGAATAGTTTTTAGGAAACTCTAAGTAAGATCTGTTCTAAACTGAATATGAGGTGGATGCTTGTGTGTTTTTACTTAGGGAATCCAGGATGAGCCCATATATTCAACACTAATTAGCTCTGGACACCCCTTCTGAAAAAGAATATATTCAAATGAGAAGTTCAAACAAGAGTAACACAAATGCCAAAAGCTATTGAAGAGCTTGCATATAATGAGATTAAATTGACTAGAGCTCTCCAGCTTTGTAGGTTGTGCAGGTGGAGATGAGTGAGAGGCAAGTTGTGACAGAAATACAAGAAATCATGAACAGTATTGGAAAAAATATGGTTTCTCACATCTGAAGTGGGGACATGCACTGAAGTTACATACACAGGGTGCTGTGAAGGCCAGAAGTGTACATGGGTTCACAGAGATTTTCGGCAAATTCGTGAAGGAGAGATTCAGCAAAAGCTATTGGCCCAATGAACTGGTGTTACTGCCAGCTGATGCTCAAGAAGTTTGTAAACTGTTGAGTGATGAAAGTGGAAGGGCCCGTAGGAGAAAGATTGCTCTAAACAAATGCACCTTATCTTCTGCAGTTTACTGTTGAAAAAAGGGGGGATGGATCTTTCATCTAAGACACTGTAGTTATGTTATGGAGTATATATGCGATATATACAAAAGTTATACTGACAAGTGTGTGGCATTATCATGTTATTTGAGTGGATTGTGTGGTAATTCTCCATTAGAGTTACTAATATTCTTTTCATTACATCAGATTAGTAAATAATTTTTTAAATCCGTTAAAGTTCAATTGAATTTTAAAATGTTTATTAAGGTAACTTTTCTTCCAGTTTTGCTTTTATAGCAATTTCAAATCAGATCCGTATGGCCCACTGCATGATAGGTTTGGGGTTTAGTTTATTAATTATCATATTAGTGGAAAATGTGATCCTGTAACATAGGCAATCATTGTTCTGATGACCTGTGCAATACATTCCACTGGAGTGAGGGCTTTTAAATTAAATAGGTGCTTTTGAATAGTGCCGTATACTTTTTCCTATTCCTCTTCCAATATTCCTCTTCAGAATGCTAGGAAATTATTTTCTTACTCTAGGAAATTCTGTTGCAATATTACTTTAAACATAGCTACTCTCAGCTGCAGACTTACAAGGATGTGTTTTATAAGCCATGGTGGAACCACTTTTGGATCTGAAATCCTATAACCCTGTGCATTTCACTTACTGGATACCAAATTTTCTTTTAAAACTTTTTTCCGTTTGCCAAGCAGATACTGTTGAATCATTGTGATTGGATAAAGTGATTAGCAATATGAAATGGCTGAAGTATTACTGGAAGCTTTATGTAGGTAAAATACTTAATAGCATATGAAAGTTTGGCCAGAATTTTACTTTGTATGTCTTTAAGAAATAGTTTGTTATAAAGGTTTTGGAAATTGTAATGAATTTTCCTTGACAATTAAAACTGGCAAATTTAATGAATTATGTTGCCTGTGTTAGGAAAAAGTTGAATAAATAGCTTTTTTTTTTCCTATGGTTTGGTCCCCCCCACCCCCCCCGCCCCGTGAAAATCTTACAAAGCAGGTCAGATCCTTAAAATTACATCCTGTAATATTTTCCTATGTTAGAATATTCTTCGCTTAGTAAGAAATTTTTTCTAGGCATTCCTCATTTTTAGCAAACATCAAATTAATTTTAAAACAACACAGTCAAAATAGATGTAAAAGAAGGGAAACTATTGTCTGCATTTTGTAGATGAAGGAACTTTGGCACAGATGTGACATGAGTAGTTTCACAAACTCTGTTCTTACACTGATCTGTGTGGATTTACCGTGACTAGTAGTTACTCTGCAGTAATTGCTGGTCTTCCCACCCTTACCCAGTGAATAAAAGAAAATAGGTAAAATATCTTGCTTTTACTGTTAAGTAAAGGTCATTGTCTGGGTAGTTACCTTAAAAATAGGTAGAACATTATAAATATGCCTTCCAGCTTGGCAGCAATGCAGCCTGAGCCGCCTCTAGAGTAAGATCTGGTACCCGAACTCTGAAATTCTCCACTAGCGTGGTAGCTAACATGGGGTATAAAGAGACTGAAATGGCTCTTTATGGTAAGACTGTACTTTCAAATATCTGGTCATGGGAATAGTTATTGAATTCCCTGAATATGTAATTTAATTATACTATGGACTTTTTCCTCTCTCCAAGCTTCTATTTATCATTAGCAATAGATGTAGGGAATTTCTATTTCAAACTATTTGTCTACTATTTCTTTATACTTTTAATTATAAAAGTTCATGAGGAATTGTGTGCATCTTTTCTTGGATACACAGAGTGCTATTATTGTAGGGAGTCATTACAAATTTTACTGTGAATATGGAATTTAAATCTGCATGCTTTCAGCCTTTTACTCAAGTGAAGTAAGTGACCTGTATGAATCTAGTTAGAGTGTCAGGGCAGTAGTATTTCCACAGCAATGGTCTTCCATCTGTGCTTTCAACAGGATATCTGTTTTTAATTCTTGCTTAATATTTGCTGATGTTACTATTTGAATAGAGGTCTAAAGTAGCAAAAGTAAGCTGCCGTCAGCTGTGACAGAGATTTTGTTCCACTACTGAACTTTTTCAGCATTATATTTCTCTTAGTGGCTTATGTTTTATATGAGGCATGTCAGACATGAGAAATGAATAGCATTCATTTTTTAGTGTAAAACTATATCGATCATAATAATTTTATCAGAGAGTAAAATAAGATGATGTTAAGCATTTCTAAGATGTGTGGATTTTACTGATCGGTCCTTTAATTTTGTTTCCAGTTTTACCATCTTAGTTTTCTCACCATAAATGTTTGTACAGTGTTAAGAAAAAGTTACTCACTGTTTGTTTTCTCCCTGCTGAACAAAGTAAACAGGGACATCTGAGTAATACTACAATTATTCAAATCATATTTGTCCTGGTTTCAGCTGAGTTAGAGTTACTTT
>VYZW01029698.1:6887-20468 GCA_013401315.1 Balaeniceps rex | reverse complement strand
TGCTTAGTTGCCGACTGGGGCTAAACCACGACAATCTGTCACAAACCTTCTGAGGAACTGTGGAGCATATCTCTGAATGTATCATCAATGTCATTTAGAGATGACAATTTTGAATTTCTAAACTTCAGAAATATCATAAGCGTAAGTGAAAGGGCTATCGCTACCCTGGCATATCCATCTCACAAAACTTTGATTTAGTAATTTTTAATTTATCAGTTTTTCCTGTAACTCACCTGAAATAACCTAGCTCATTTTTCTGCTTCCAAATGGGTTATGCTACTGACCAATTCTTTAAGGAATTAGTCTTATAGAAGCAGATTTCAGGGTCACAAGAACAAAGATGGATTTCTTTTCAAGAGGGAAAAAATCTTGAAGCTCTCTAAATGATATCTGCAGCAGTAAATAGTCACTACTTGCCTTTTGATATCTCAGACTTGGAATCTCATTAAATTGATCATAATAGATTTTGACACACTTTGCATCCATCTATAAAACTCTGTATATGGAAATTTATATCTACTCAATGTATTCCCTTGATCAACTCAGATGGTTTTCAGTGAAAGCCTTCTATGTGACTCTTTTAAACAGGTAATCCATTCTGCTTTATGTTGTTAGGAAAAATGTTCATGTCTTCCAACATCAATAAACCTTGTTGCAGGGAAACACTGTCCTTCAGAACCTAAAATAATCATAATGTATTTTGTTTACCTCTGCACGGACAACCCTTATGTGCCATTGTTATTCTCACATTACAGGGCCTACCTATTCTTTTCTGAATTTTTAAAGACACTTTTCTCTCAGTGATCTCCCCTTCCGATCCTATTACATGCTTCACGTATCGCTCCCTGACATGCTTTCTAACACTTATAATTTTCTCCAACTGATGCAACACGTCTCCCTCTTGTAGATACTTTCAAGAGTTAAACAGTATGGTGCTGCAAATAGAAGGTACTTCTGTACTCTGCACTTCAATCAGTAGATCCTTCTTGTTCAAGCATTATTTTGTTCAGTTTTTTGACTGCATTTATCTGTGAGATGACAAATTTTTTTGAGACATAGAGCTGGGCAGATTACAGAGCCTCGTCTTTTGCTGTTGCAGCACTTTATTATGTGACATTTAAATTGTATTTCACCAGGTTTAACTCCTTCTAATGAGAATGACTGATATTCGCTACACTTCTTCTTTGACGAAACGGTTGAATGTTTTTAACCTGAGGTTGTCTCATATTTCTGATCACATCTTGCTTTGGCTGAAACTGTTATGATATATCATCAACTACTGAATGGACACCCCCAATACCCAAAAACATCCTTGTATGAAACATTTCACTTGATGAATTTTCATTGCCTGGGAAGCGTAGTGAGTGAAAAGCTCAAATTCCTAATCTAATTCAATTTGCCGATTTTTGCCTTTCCTAAAGTGAACAGTAAACTTACTCTTACCTGAAAATGAGGTAGAGAATCTGCTTGGAATGCAGTACGGCTGTCTCAGAACATCCCCATGACAGTGTCTGGGATTCAGACAAAAAAACCTCTGCCTTGTCTCATAGTGGTTATTTCCAAGCTGTTGTCTCCTGGAATAGGCATGGTTGCTTCAGAGATAACCCTACTTCTGTTCTTGCTGTACATCTCCAAGTCCAGCAAATAATATGCAATGACTTGATAGTACCATACTTAGGATTCCTCTTGAAATTCTGTTTATCCTTGATGACATTGATACCTGTGAATGTAGAAATATCCTGTCACTTTAAACTGACTAGAGCTGTGGTGCAACTGATGTAACTAGATCCTTGTAGTTTTGGGAGAAGTTAGAAAGACTCCAAGAGACTCCTAAATAACTTTGCTTTGGACAGCTTGGCCCTGGGAGAGCAGATGCGTGGGACCATAAAGATGAGAGAATTGCAGGAAAAACACAAAACCAGAACAGACTATCCTTAAGAGACATAATATACTTGATCTCAGAACTGAGTCTGCGCAAAAGTAAAGGTCAACAAGCGGACACAGTGAGGAAGAGTATATCCTTCATCCAGAGACCCCTGACAACCACCCAGAGGCGCCAACAGGCCTGCGCAAAGGACATTAGCATATGATAATGGGCTCCTGGAAAAATAATGAATATGTAGATCATTTCCCAGAAAATTGATGAATATGTATGTATAATTTGTATATAAGCTATGCAATTAACCCTATTTGGCACACACATTAGGAGGAGCGATCCTCTGTGCAGCCAGCGCTGCAATAAAGAATACCTGTTTAATAGTCAGACCTGACTATTGAGTTCTGATTTTCAGCTTTTCACGGCATGAACATCTAAACAATGCTCAGCTTGGTACTATACAGCTCTGAGTGCAAAGGTATATGCCATGAATAGACTTCCATAAATCTTAGCTGAGTAAACAAGTATAGATAGTTGTGAACTACTGTATTGTGAGTAGAAATTTTTAAACAGAAGACACAGAAAGAAAGTGAAAACATAGAACCTGTGTATAATCTAAGTCTGAAAAATTGATCTTGCCATGAAGTTGGAAAGGGATAGAAGAGGGATTAATGAAAAATTGGAATTCAGACTCAGTTTTTGATCAATTTTGAGTACTATTAAATGAAGTATGCATTGGAACTTTCTGAGGGTAAGATATAAGTAAGGTGAAATTAGCAGTCATATCCAGAGAAAACCTTAAGGGCCTTATTGTTTTGGACAGATAAATTCTACAGTACAAGAGGAATTATACCTATAAAGAAGGAATAGAATGGGATACTGTGGTGGTGCAGTGCCCCCCCCGCCCCCCGCCCAGGCCACTCTGAGATCTCAGGATAAGCCCTATTGTGCTGTTATCTTGGTCATAAGTGCAGCAACTTGGGTGTCAGACACTCCCTGGCCACACCTTGGCCATCTGCTGCCTGAATTGTATACCAGAATGACTCAGCACAAATTGTGGCCAGAATACAAAATACTGACCAAAGCCAATCATCTTGAGATCCTATAAACAGCAATCCAAAAGGGAGGCCTTTTGAGCTCTCCAGGACCGCAGTGGGCTGTGTGACCCAGCATCTCCCCCTGAGCTGGGACACCTCTCAGTAGATTTCGTGAGGATTGAAGGATCATCTGTCAAAGATTTTGCGAGGACTCAAAGGCCTGATTTTGCAAGGTTCACCAACCGTCCATTGATGAATGCCGGCACATAAAAGCGAGTAATTAATGAAACTCACGAAAAGGGACATTTTAATCACAGGTTAACCTCTGTGTGTGTGTGCGTGTGTGTGTGCAATTTGATTCAGAACTGGTTTAGAGCTGTTTTTCAGTCTCTGTGTGTGTGTGTGATTTGATTTAAACCCCATCTGTGTGTGTTCAACCCTGCTGTAAGTTTCAGGTGACCCTTGCCATTCTCAAATCTTTAACTAAGTCGCTATTTTGATTATAACAAATTCCATTGAATCGCTCTGTTGAATTGGCTGATGCTTAAGTGGTGTTAAGAATTATATAACCTAATTCTGTGATCTATCTCAAAAATATTAATAAATCCTAAATTGCTGCTAAACCAAAACCGTGTAAAAAATCATATTCACGGCAGATACTGAGTAAACTCTTTGGCTGAAATGATTCCTAACAGACAAGTATACTAAGATGAGATGATTAAGAACCAAATAAAGAACTAATGGATAAAAGTGCTGTTGCGATTGGTAAACATTTCAAGGCTGTACAACAACACAGGTCATCTCAGAAACTAAGCATACTGAGTTACTGTATTTATGTTGGTTACATAGACACACACACACACACACACACGTTCAAATGAACAGGAATAATATGCTGGGTACAAATTTCACTATAGTGAGGGTGATTAATCAGTGTAACAAACCAGAAGGAAGCTGTGAATGCTCTCCTTTGATGTCTCAAAAATACAATAGGCTAACTACATCTCCCAGAAGAGTAATCAAACATCGGTCATCTTTTAATCTGTCAGTTAACTAAATTAAATGAGATAAAGTATAATTGCCTGTGATTTGACTTGAGTTCATTTCAGAAACTAAGATTTCCTCTCTCCTACATCCTCCCCCTGCCTTTTTAGAAACATAGATTTGGGACAATGCAAAGTTTGTAATTCAAGCCAGTACAAAATATTTTGCTTTTTCCTTCTGTTCTTACCTTAATTAAGGATTTTTCCATTTTGAAATTAAAATTCTAAATATTTTCTTTCTAAAATATTTAAAACAAACATTTTATCTTTGTAAAAGAAGATAGTTTTAAAAAATATATGAGTGCAGCTATTTCCTAGCTTTGAAAATGTGTTTGGCCTCCTTGAATTTTCTTTTTCATCAAAAATTACTCTTTGTGGAATAGGATGACAGGAGGTCAGAGAAGATAATTTAACAGTCCCTCTGGCCTTATAACTGCTCTGATTCTAAGCCCCGAAGTTGAGAATTGAGTAGGAAACCTATTCATAAACACAGAGACCAAAGTGTTTTACAGACTATCAAGTTTGACCCTCCATAGCTGATGAAAAGACCTGTATATTAACAACATCACATTTACTTTGAAGAGCACTTGTGGCACTTTGATAAGAGCATGACAGTTTCTGATGAAAATCAGAAATTAAAGAAAGAATATCTCAACTGAGAGAGATGATCCAGGTGGTCTTAGCCAGTGCTGATAAGTACCACAAGTTGTGTTGATGGGCTGATGATTTACTCTTTTGGGATGCAGAGGTGGAAAAGGAAAACTATCAGAAGTGCTTGAAGCAACTGACACAAAGGAAAAGAGGTCAATAAATAACATATTAGATGTTTTTCACTCAGACATTACTCTCCTGAATTATCTCGTAGTACTTGAATCTGATAAAAAGAAGAGGTAGAGGTTAAAGAGCACTGTCTGAAGCTAGTTAGAAATTAAGAAGGTAAGAGGAGAGAAAGATTGAAAAATCTTATTGCAAGAAAACCATAAGTAGATTGTAAACTCAATTTTTATGCTTTGAAATCTCACACCAAATCTGGCTCCTAGAGACAAATGTCTTGCCATGAAATGTGTCTACTTTAAGCTTGTTTTATTCTTAGCATTCAATGAGGAGTGATATCAGAAAACTAGGCAGTATTTTCATATCTAAAAAACTGGTCAAAATTCTGCAATGTGTTATGACTGTGCACCCACTGTGGAGCAAGTAGCACCCATTCACGGGTTGGAATGGGTGTAACTAGCTTTTGATTTAATTACCATCAAGTGGTAACTCTTCCCAAGTTTCTTAGCGTATCGTCAAAATATTATGTACTGAATTGCAAGACTCTTGGCTGTAAATTAGAGAAGGGTCTGGGGCTACCACGTGAAGGATCATGATCTCATCCTTTTCTTCCCTGTCCCAAAGTTCTGGATGTTTCAAACAGCTCACTTTAATATATACCTACATTCCTATCAAGCACCACTGTGATGGGAGTGCTCCTGAATATCCTTATTTGTTCCAGCAAGGAAACAACTTTGTCTTAATGAGTCTTCTATATAATTTATGCAAATGTAGTCAGAGATTATGAATCTTATGTTCTGCCTTGGGAAAGATAGGGTGGTTATGTGCTGAAGAAAATTTTTTTCCTACCTGAAGGATTGGTTTACAACCTTACCTCTGCCCTCTTTTTGGTATCAAACTTCAAATGTAAGTTTATGAAGTCATACTTCTCATATTTTTGGTATCCCACCTATAAAAGAGAGGTATAATTTGCTTTCTCATGTTTATTATATTAAAGCTCTGAGGAGCTCTCCTCACACAAGTGTTTATTTACTCTACTGTGAATTATAATCTGTCACTGTAGACAGAGATGTTCATAAACAGTAACTACTTTTTAGTCCTGCTGATTGGGGTATAAAATATGACACTCGTTAAAAGACAGGAGCAAAACAGAGGATGTTATGCATTTGAAGTGTGCAACAGCACATCTACTACTTCACAAATATCTAAATACTATTTGTTTCAAATCTGTCATGACCACCCATGTCAGACCCAGAAAGGGTCATAAAACCCATCATATTTTATCATGACTGATATATTTGTTTACCACATGTACATTTTAAATTTATGAAGGTCATACTTGAAATGATTTTCTGCTAGCTACAATGGCTACTGAATGTTCATATGCATTCAGTGTCCAGCAAAACAGCACTGCTATATCAAGACAGACACTTCTTCACAGTGTTCTTACTTGTATTTGAAAATCATTTCTGATCTGTTGTACTAGGGACCAAGAGATCGTAGATTACTCCTACCACAGCATAAAATGTTATCTTCCAAAGGATTGAAACACTCAATTGATTTTTTTAAACTCTCAACATTTTGCTACCATTACTGAGAACTTATCAATTCATTTTTTATGATCTCCTAAGACCAAGTTAACTAAAAAAGACATTTCTTTTTCCTATCGAACATTTTGCAAAATATCATGAAATTTTTTGGAAAATAAATATGTTTATAAGATTTTTAATGCCATTAGAGCTATTGCTATTTATAACAGATCCAGATGACAGATTGGGTTTTACAGACACTTTTTTTTTTTTTATTAAGCTCCACGTTCTTAGTCTCAGATAAATTTGTTATTTAAAATAAGAAAGTCAGTTTAGGACACTACTGATAGGAAAGTAATCTACCTAGCACAGGAATACAAATAAAATTTCTGGAGCAATTTGATCAAAATACAAGCAGTGCAATCTTAGGACCTGTACTAGAACAACCCTCCACACTATGGCTATTTTGTCTAGAGAGCATGAAAAGTGAATGACCATTAAACACCTATTGAACAGAATTGCTAAAGGAAAGAAAATGACAGCAGGATTTGAATAAGATATTAATTAACACTTGTTGTTTCCTTCTTTTCTTCACCTTTGTAATTCTATCTCATTACCTCTTTACATTTTCACTTTTTTGCCTATTACCTTTGACTTATTAACTTCTTAAACTTCAAATAATAGAACTTAAGAGCCAGAAGCATATACTGTAAGCTTTCCAGGGTTTGTCCTTGTCCTATTGCATTACCAGAATGAATGTATTGTTATTCATCCCCTCAAGACTGCATTTTCTCCTGCTTCTGTGTATTAGAAATGAGGCATTTGGGCTTATGATCATTGAAATGTCCCAAGCTGACAGCACAAAGCCACTTAAAATGAGTGGCTCTCTTAACTCTGCTAACAGTGCCAGGTTTTTTGATTATGATTGTGATTCCAGGGACACCCATCACAGACAAAGCTTTGGTAGTTGGTATTAGGAGATAAACATTCATGCTTCCATTTAGTTCTACTCTAATTATTTGGGATGCAATATTAAATATGAAAAAGTTTGGCTTTGTGAGATACAGCAGTTTTTCTTTTTCTTTGCTAGCTGTCTATATTGCTATGTATCTGCATCCATATTTAATATTTTTGGAAGGGGCAAAAATGGTTACTTGAGTTGTGCTAGTTAAACTGTTTAAAGAGGACAGATTGAAGCTGTCATGTAAAGAATAAGAGGAACTAGAGAATAGACACGAGGGAACAGTTGGCACAGAGACATAAGATTTTCACCAGATAGTCACTATCCAAACAAGTAGGAGGAAAAAATATGTGGATCAAGTGGAGGGGAAAAAAGCACAATACAAATTTAAAAAAAAAAAAGAATGTACTATGCAGTTTCTGTTTGGTTTTTGTTCTGGTTTTGCAAGAGTCACAATCAGAAATTGGCTTTTCTGTCTCTTTTATCCTACTATTGTTCAGGTGTTTGAAAATGAAAATTCCCTTCATCTGGGGAATTTAACCGCCCCAGCCTCCCCTTAGAACCCTGACAGTGCTATATGCTTTAAGGTAGATGGACTTTAGGGAAAGTCTCATACCCCTTTAAAGTATTTACACATCTTTATGCCATACACCACTTAATTTCCTCAGCTTCTTATCTAATACTAAAACTGTCTCTTGCCCTTTATTCTTGAGAGCTTCATGGGAATACATAATATAGTTCTTCCTGTTCTCTTGCACTTTAGGCCGTATTACCACTTACTATCATTGCTGTGGTGCTTGGTATACTTCTACTAATTCATATTATATTAAGAAAATATCTGTTAAGTATGACTTCCTTTCTCCTGTTCCATCCCAGAAAGGCACATATTTGTCTTTATGCGTGTTTTCTTAATGGGGAATGCTAAGGCTGATGAGAAAGAAAAGCTGAATTCACATTAAAATTTAGTTAAAACCTGATAACTCAGCCCCCACAGCACTTAAGAAAGAGGACTGATTCTGCAGGCTTGTTCTAACATGAAACTAACATGCTGCCTTCCTCATGCACAAATCCAGACCCTGTGGCATGCCTGTTGACAGCTTACTCTAAAACAGCAATTGAAAAATAATGATCAACAAGACGCAGCCTCTCAACTGCCACTAGAATGAGTGAAGCATCGTCCTCCTGAATGACTTAGAAAGAAATATTCAATGGTGATAAATACAAAATAATGCACACCGTTATATTCAATCTTATGCAAACCATCTAATCATATGCACTGTCAGAGAGCAGCAAGAGCAGGGTGTTACCTAATGGAAGGCAAGCTTCAACCTGATGGCAACAGTGGCAATGCCCTCACTGACAGGGGACACTCCCACAGCACAGAGGCAGGCCAGCAGAGCACCACGAGGGCTGCAACGGGTCCTGCCACCAGTCCAACAAGCATCATGCAAAGGTAAAATAACAAGCCAAATCCAAGGTCAATCCAGGAAACACAGAAATTTCAGGAACAGGGCAGGGGGCAAGCCCACCTACAATGTAGCCAGGGGCAGGGATATGAGTAGGGAGGAAGTGATTGTTTCTCAGACACAGCCACTGAAATTACCTGGCAGCATTTTAACACAAAGTGCTTTTTTATGCGGTGTGTAATTCAACTGCAGAAAATATTGTCACCAGATTTAATGGAGGCCAAAGGAATATGTATGTTCAGAGCAGATTTAGGTGAATTCATAGATTTTAAGTCCACCAGTAGCTATTATAATTGTGACAGCTGGATCACCTTGTCCTTAATTCCCAAACTGTTGATTGCTGAATTGCAATACTGGAGAAAAGATCACTCTAGTTACTCTTTCTGCAAACATTTACCAGTCACTGTTAGGAGCATGATGCCTTGGTTTGATCCTTCATTTTCTTACAACAGCCTTTTGACAGAAAATGTTTATGTCATAACCATAATGTCAAGGATATGAAAGACCTCGTTACAAAATGAAGACATAGAGAAGGTATATGTATAGACAATAAATTCAAGAAAGCAGATGTCCAAAAAAGTAAATTTTAAAACTATCTACCAAATCCTCAAAAACGTTTTAAGCAACCTAGACAACTAAACTTTGTGTGAGAGGATTAAGCAGGACTTAATTGATGAGGATAAACTAAAAAGATGGTAAGAGCATTTCCAAGAGAGTCTGAATAGAATAAAACGTAGGGTTAAACCTAAGTACTCATAGAAAAGCCCAAAACTTCACTAACTAACTGTGACCTTCCACTAAATAAAAAAGTATGCAGGAAGCTGCATGGCCAAGGCAAAATATCAGGCAGAATCTGATTGCAGAATCTGAAAGAAACGACCAAGCATCTGCAATAATGCACAGAATATAAAAACATATCAACCTTAATTGTCACAGTGCCACAGAAGGAAGATGAGCCAAAATGTATTAAGCAGCTCAGCAGAACATTACTGTCACTTCCAGGAAATGTTCGTAGCAGATTGATATTACAGCAAAGGAGATCTAAGAGAAAAAATAAGGTAAGAAAAGAATCTACAGGTGTTAGAGAAAGAACATTATATACTGAATAAATACAGTGTTTTGAAGAGACCTAGGAAGATACATTGAAATGCAAAATGCTAATCACTGTTAACCTGTGTCATTCTGAAAAACCTTGTTATTCTTGCTGAAAATACACAGAGGATAATGGCTGATTGTGGAACACAAATGATGTTAGTGAGCATGGTAGGTTAACCTTGGCTAGCAGCTAAATGTCCACCCAGCCACTCGCTCACTTTCCCCCTCAGCGGGATGTGGGGAGAAAATAGGAAAACCGAGAAAGCCCATGGGCAGAGATAAAGACAGGGAGATCACTTACCAATTACCATTGCAGACAAAGCAGACTTGACTTGTGGAAAATTAACTAACTTTATTGCCAGCTAAAATAAATATTTCATTACTGATTTGGGTAGTGGGAAACTATCAATACCTTGCCACCTACACCCAATACATCAAGAAAGAAAGTTTATGTTAAAACAGCATATTTTGTCCACTCTAAAGCTAAAACCAATGTATTATTTATTGACAAGAATAAAAAGCAAACTATGCAATTGTTCTTACTTGTTGACTACATAGTGAGAACAAGACTTGAAGGAAAAAATATGGAATGCCTTGGACTGTGATTCAGAAATGTAAAGACCTAGATATTGAAGGCAAATATTGAATAAACTTTCTCCCAGTTTCTGCACTTTTAGAAAACACAAAGGGTAGCTCTAAGGAGACAGAACTAAAGTTTTGAACATTACAACCATTACTTTTGCGATCAGTGTTTTTAACAGGAAACCCAAAATTCCCATTAAGTAAACACTAGGCATTTTGTTATCTACAGAACTGGGTAATGATGGACAATAATCCAAAAGCAGAAGGAGTAAGAATCAATAGAACAAGTTACATAACATCTGGACTACAGAAACCCATCCAACAGTAACAATTCTTGAGGCAAACCTGCATGCTTTTTACTAAATATCTGCGAAGACCAAAACATGTTAAATGGATAGACCAGGTTATAAAACTGGAAAAATACAAAAAATTCAGGAACACATCAGTTGCTTAATTTCTATTATGGAAAAGATGGATAAAATGGTTTGGAAATGTCCAAAGAATAGAAGCACTAGCAGTCTTTACCTCTCCAAACACTGTAAAACAGTGAACCGCTAGTAGAATCACAGAATGGTTGAGGTTGGAAGGGTGCTCTGGAGATCATCTGGTACAATGCTCTGCTCAAGCACAGCCACCTAGAGCTGATTTCCTAGACCACATCCAGATGCCTTTTGAACGTCTCCGAGGATGGAGACTCCACAACCTCTCTGGGCCACCTGAAAGACAGATAGAAAGCAAGATAGTGAGTCAGGGATCAAATAGAAAGATAGCTAAAACATTTGAAGGATTAATTTTTTTTTTAAAGGCTATATTTGCCTTTTGTTTCATAGAATTCAAGAAGAAATAAGAAAATATAGACTTACAATATTAAATTTTTAATTAAGTAGTTAAAAATGACAATATCTTGTTATCATTAAAATGTTTGCTTGTCCAGTTATATGCAGAGAATACAAGACCTTGAATTTAGCTATTACCTATCAAACTACAATTAAGAAGTATGATAGAATGTCACTGGTTGTAAGACACTTTTACATATTAAAAAATCATTCTATTAAAAAATAGAAATGATTTATGGAGATCTGATATATTTTTAGATCAGATAGAAGAGGAGTTAAAAATAACAGATTTCAAAGGTGGACTTTTTAATCCTTTATTTTAAAGTTTTGTCACTGAGTTGAAAGAAGATTATAATTAGAAGGTAGGTTTATAATTATAGGGGAAAATGCTGAATGTATCTGTTGATATAAAAGTGAGCAAGATGCTGATAGCAAAGTACAAAATGTGTTTACCTAAAACTGTTGAGCTTCTTCAGTTTCTCTTTGTCTCCTAGAATAACACACATTCTAGTTAACCTAAAGTAAAAGTTAATATTTCTCTAGCTTTATGACATGCCTGTGGTACTATGGAAGGGAAATGCAGGTGCTCAGGGAAAGTTATGGGTGCTTTAGATCCTCCACTAGTAGCACCAAGTACACTATGTGTTCTGTATTACATGATACAGTTCTTGTCACAGAGCTGTGAACCCTCACCCAGACATTTAGCTTTTATATCCCACGCAAAGCTTTCTATTTACATTGGAAATTCCTATCTGGTTAGGATATTCTGGAAACTTATAGCCCTTACATACCCCAGGAAAGAATAAACACAAGGATACCTACAGAAGTGAAATACCACTTAAATTCGACACGTGCATTTGGATTTTTTCCAGTCTTACATTAAATGAACACTAATGTTGCTTAACCAAATAACCAGCTCCTTAAATGATGAAGTAACCAGCTCCTTCATGCATCATTAACTCTATTTTTGAGTCCTCTTTACTAAGTCATAACTTGCCAGTAAAGAATATTGCAGTTTTAATAGGAAGGTATTGATGTCTTCTCAATTTATTAAAAATGCTTTAGAGTCTCAATGGGTTAAACCATACTATATGCAGAAAAAAGGCAGTAATTCTTTCCATTAGCACCAAATCAACACTTCAGATTTGGATTCCAAAAAGAGGATGAGAAACTTGCAAAGATTGCAGAAATCTGAAAATGCTTAAATCTCTAAGGAGTTAAAAATTGAGTTGAATGAAAGTAAATGGATTCCTGCTCATGGAACAAATACATTAAATATTGTTGGCATATATGATTTGCAAAATCCTATCTTTTAGACGTACCTGCATGCACACAAAGAAACCATCAACTAGTGCAGATCCATGAGAGATAAAATGTCCTCTTGATGCCAGGACTGGCCCAGAAAACTGATCCTTCCCAGAATGTAGCACAAAAGCATAAGTTTTCTGGAGATAAAAAGTGGAAAAACTGACAGATGGGAAAGCTGATATTAAATCTAACCTGCATATGGGCAAGAGCACCTTTATTTCTGTGTAAGGAGCAGTAAACAGTGTATTTGAAATTGTAAGTTCCTTGGAGCAAAGAAAACTTTTGTTTTGTCTGCATGCAATTTACTTTCATGGGCTACCCTCCAGCCAGCAGCTGGGCCTTGTGAGCTCTGGTATAATATAAAGTAAGAGAATCTCCTACAGTGTCCCACCATCTTGTGACTGCAAATTGAGATGTACCTATCCACTGTTGCACTGGTGTTCCTGCTTGCAAACTAAGATCATAAGTGCCATGAGTTTGCGTGGAGAGATTCACCACGGCAGTCCATATCACATACTTGGTGATATGGCCCTCTGCTTCTCTTCTCACTCAGCTTTCCACAGTCTGTTGCAAGGAAACAGCCTCCACAGAGGCAACTGCACTAAAGTATGTGGGAGGGAGTTTATCGCTCTCTCAAATGAGCTCATGTTGCAGAGGGCAAAGCTCTGACAAAACAGCTACAGGCGCAGAATGCAGGAGGCTGCTGATTGCTCTAAAAGGCAGGAAAGATGAGTGTGAGGAGTATGTGCGGCAGGTGAGCNGGAGTAGTATGTGCGGCAGGTGAGCATGAGGGTGGGGACCTGGCCTACAGAGAGAGTTCAGGATAAGAACAAGAAAGTAGAAGTACAAATCTGGATTTGGCTGGGTTATTGGAGAAAGACACACAGGGCAAATGAGAAAATGCTTTAGGAACAAATTCAGGGCATTACATCTGAGTGTAGCCTTGTACCCTGTATTATGTAAGGCTGGTTCTGATCATAGAATAACAGAAGAATGGTTTGGGTTGGAAGGGACATTGAAGATCGTCTAGTTCCAATCCCCCTGACATGGGCAGGGACATCTTTCACTAGATCA
>VYZW01029696.1:339-19791 GCA_013401315.1 Balaeniceps rex | reverse complement strand
TTATAGCTAGGATCCCACTCGTGTAGATGCCCATCAGCTGTGCTGCTGATGCACACACTGTGCTTCCCCATTTTATGGGGCTGGGCAGTTCACAGGTTTCCACAGGCCTACAGAAGGGAAATACCTAGCCTCTGTTAAAGCAGCACCGTCTCCTCAGTGCCAATTCTTTGTTCACCTACCTTGTAGGAAACAACTCCAGTGGCAGTAAAGGCCCCCCGAAAGGTGAGGTTGTGGCCATCAGCTAGAAAGTTATAGCCTTGCTGCATGGCTTGCCCAAGGCTCATCTGATGTATTCTGGTTCCATCATCAATTGACAGAGTCCAGGTCATTGGAGCTGCTGGAACCTGCAAAGCAGGAGATCCTTCCTCAGGAAGGCATAGCCACACAGAAGCAGCAAGGCATTACAGTTCTTCAGTTTGCAGGGGTGCCACCTTGCAGGTCTTACATTCAAGCTCTCTATATCGGTAGTACAGAATTAAGCTTCCCAACAAGGTGCTATTACCCTAGAAGGGGGAACTACTCCAGCTTGGAGACAGACTCAGTAAAGATCCATAACCCATGCATTCCCACACCCTCCCTTTGCAAGACAGAAGGCACATACCATATGCTCATCACCAACACTTGGAATGAGTCCTGGGAAAGTAACCTAGAACACAGCACAAGGGTTAGGCTACAGGACCAGACAGTGGTCACAGCCCTACAACTACCTGAAAGGAGGTTGTAGCGAGGTGGCTGTCGGTCTCTTCTCCCAAGCAGAAAGTGATAGGAGAAGAGGAAATGGCCTCAAGTTACACCAGGGGAGGTTTAGATTAGATATCAGGAAAAACTTCTTCACAGAAAGGGTTGTCAAGTATTGGAAAAGGCTGCCCAGGGAAGTGGTCGAGTCACCATCCCTGGAGATATTTAAAAGACAGGTAGACGAGGTACTTAGGGACATGGTTTAGTAGTGGACAGGTACGGTTAGACTTGATGATCTTAAAGGTCTTTTCCAACCAAATGATTCTATGATTCTAAGAAAAGTCACCACTGTAGTTTTCCACAGCAGACAGCTGGCACCAGCATCCCAGTTTCCCCTGCAATAGGGCTGGAGCTAGACCATGTGCATCACTAAGCCATTTGCAAACTAGCTCTTCAAAGAGCTAGGGGCCATGCCAACGTGAACATGCAGCCAACAGACCTCCCTGAAGCTGACTGGAGCTTTCCCCTTCTTTCTGCAGATCCCAGCCATGCAGTTCCAGGAGACAGCCATCCCACCTTGCAAGCCTCTAAGCAGATCTGTAGCACTCCCATTCCTCTACTTACTGCCATGAAGTCTTTTGTACAGTTTGTTGCACCAGCAAAGAAAGTAGTGATTTCATCTGCACGAAAAATTTTGCAGTGAGTGCTGTAGGTTATATTCTTCTCCTCTCCCATTGTGTCATTCACCGTGAGCCTCAACCTTAGCTGGTTCTGACCATGCTATAGAAAGAGACATTAATTAGAAAGAGGCAGCAGTACTCACTGCAGCATGAGCACAACTAAACACCTTTGAAACTAAACTCATTTCAGAGTTCAGGTGTTTGTACCAGTGCAAGGACACAATGAACTCTTATTTTAGAAGCTTATAGAAAAGGATAGGTTCTCTAGGAAAGCATAGGGTAACAACACTAGATTAAGAGCAGAAGGTACCAAGAAAACTGCAGGAGCCAAGAAGAAAGCCTTCAATGACTGCCAGAGAGTCAGCTGTTCAAGAAACAAGTTAATAAATGCCAAAACTAAGAGTCTTGGGGTATTTCAAATGCCTAGAAGCAACTGATACCAGCCAATCCTCTGTTTTTGAGGCTAGTTGGGGTTGGTCTCCCACTTACTACTCTACCTCAACAGCTACGAATAGCGTGCATTGTTAATTGCTCTATCAATATACATATGCTTAAATAGAGTGGTGCTATGAAACTCTTGGACCTGATCCACTTCCCTGCAAGATGTTATTTAACATAGATCTCAATCCCTTTACAGAACACAACATTTATGGCAGTGTCTGAGGGGTTTAATCCACAGTTGAAAGAGCAAGTATTAAGGTAACAGGGGTTTTTTTTTAACTGCTCTTGTAGAATAGTTTAAGCATTTCCACTCTTGAAGAAAGTTAGAGCTAGAAAACCTATTAAACCCAGTCCTGACCAGGAAAACATACTCCATCACAGCACCTTCCCAGAACGGAGACCCCTTTACCTCCAGGCTAGTACAGTTGACAAAGAGGACACTGAGCAACAGCCTCTCATAATCCACAGTGTGGTTACAGGACACCATCTCCTCACCATTCACATCTAGGGAGAGTAAGGAAGATCAGCCCTGCAGGCAGGCATCTGCTTTTAAGCTACAGTAGAAAGGACGAAGCCAGACCAGTAGCAATACCTACCCACAACACACACATGCCAGGAGTAGTTACCAAGCTCTCTGGAAAACTCAACTTCCATCCCATCCCTGTGACAGGTCACACTCTCTGCAGAGGGAAGACCACAGTCAGCTCCATCATCGTGCTCCTGCAGGCACACGCCCTGCAAGCCCTCCAGCTAGCCAGCCCTGCTCCAGAGACCCCTTCCACACCAAGGCAGAGGGGAAGGAGCTCTAAGCAAACCTAAAGCCCACATCCACACTGCTACCAGCCCAGAGAGGCCTCATTACCCACAAAATCCTGATCCCCCAGGCCATCAGCACAAGGAGCTAGGGGCAGCAAAAAGCCAAACAGGAGCAACAACCTGCAAGAAGAAAAGGACCCAATGAGAGAACAACAAGGAAAGGACCCAGCTCCCCACCCCACCCCCAAACCCCACTCACCACATCCTTGAGGTGCTCAGCCACCACTGCTCCACAACCATCCCCATCTCCTCACTGCCACCACAAGCTTGGTCTTTGGCTGCCCAGGGAGGATTATATAGGACCTGGTGCAGGCTCCACACAGGTGCAGCCTTTCTGCTGCCTGGGGGACTGAGAGCTTGCACCTGCCTCTTGCTGAGATGCAGTCTCCTTGCTGCGAAGAGGAGGGCTCGCAGGAGACCTTAGGGTGATATTAAGTCCTTGGCATGGGCGGTTGTTTCCTTCTATTTTTAAGACTTTTTTTTCTTGCTCTGATATTTTACTCCCTTTATTGTCAGATGGTGCACAGAAAAACGCACATCTTTTGGCAGTTATTTTTTAAAGAGTAGATTTCTGTGCCACTTTGATTTTCTGATAGTTTAAAACAATTCCACCGGTAGATTTGTATGTAACTGAGAACACTTTGTTCCCCTGTATGGGCAAATCTGGAGTGCTGATATAGATCTAATCAGGAGGAAAACATGAGTGGCAGGTTAAGGAAGAGAAGTCCTAGATCAGATCTTTAGACTGGAAGATCTCTAGAGGCTTTGGTCAGACTGTTATTGTTCAAAGCTGTGGGAAAGAGGCCTGGGAAGAAAAAATCTCATATTTATGTTATCTTTCAGCTTCCCCAATGCTTTTGAATTCAGACAGATTTGTAAAAAAACCCCAAAGACTCATATTTTTAAAAGTAATTGAATTCTTGAGATGTAAGAAAGCAAAAAAATAGATCATAGGAACAAAGGAAAATTAATATAATGGAATAGTAATTTAGGAATGAGATGTTAAGTTGGGCTTGAGGGAATAATAAATTTTGTGTTAATGTACCAAGTATTAATGTAAAATGTATTCATTTATATTTCTTTTTACAGTTATAGACCTGTGCCTAGAGCAGATTTTAGACTTTCCCAGCCCAAGTGACAGTAGCCTCATATCTCTCAAAGGTTTAGAGTTGTGAGAAAGAGCTCGTCTATCGACTGCTGGTAGGTACCAAAGTGCTGGGAGCTTGGATGGGACAGCAGCACAGGTGGAGGCAGGTAGCTGCAGAGTGTGACTGCCGTCAGCACACTGTGTAGCAAAGCGGTATGGTCCATACAGGCAGAGCAGATGGCTAGTGTGAGTAATTTAAAAATGTACATTCTTTAGAAGCATCTCTTTAACTCTCATCCTTGTGAGAACATGGCAAATGCAGTTTGCCATGCAATGCAGCTATTATGCAAGTGGGGATACCAGCTGTGCACGAATCCACTCACAGCAATAAGCAGGCACCAGCTCGGATCCATAACCACACCAGAGTAAATAGCACCTGATGTTAGTAGCACAAAAAGAAACAGCGCTTCTGCTTTTGCCATCAATAGGATTAGCATGCGGATAACCTTTGGCAAGAAATTAACTTCCCAGAGACTCCTGAATTCACAAACATACATCATGTACCTTTTTTTTCCTCTCTCTTTTTTTTAGTAATGAAATTCATTGTTTTCAAAAGCAATGATTATACAGAAAACTAATGAAAAAAACTCTGAAGCCATACACAAGTTTATTGTGTTATCTACCTATTATTATTTAGCTTGGGTTTAACTAACACTGTAGGGGGGAAAAAGTGTTTCAAGTACACATCCTTTAAAGAATTACACAAATGAGGTACTTTCAGGCAGTCAAATCCGCCGTAAAGTTAAACTTACACATAATTTCCCCACCCCTAATTCCCACCTTCATTAAGTTGGTGGAAAAGTTGTAAGTCCCAGGGAGCTTTGGATCATGTTCCCAGAGTCTGGCTGACCCTGGGCTGGTAAAAGCTCGATCTTGCATCACGCCGGAGCGATGCTGCTAGCGTGGGGGACACCTGCGGAGGCCTGGGCAGCGGCAACGCACGGCCCCTTCACAGAAGTGTTGTCTCACAAAGGGAGTTCGTTACCTGGTGTGCAACAATCCAGTTCACACACTGGGTTGAGATATCGATTTTATTTCATTTCTGCACAGAGATGGGTGCTAGGCGGTAATTCCACAAAGCTAGCACACCGAATCATCAGGTCAGCATCTACTTATGCACACTCATTACCGTATTCGATTTCCTAATACATATGCAGTATTATGATTAGCTATGATTGGTTAAAATCTCTTCGCCTACTATTTAAATTAATGAGCGTGCTCAGTTGTCCTTCAATTTGAGTCTGGGGTGTAATTGTGGTAGGGGGCTCATGAGTTGGAGGTCGCTATTTCCCGCTGCTGGAATTACCTTTCCCCTAGTTACTGTTTTTCGGCACCTTCTGGGATAGGATGTTCCCTTTTATCGGTTTCTCAGCACTCCTTCGAGGTCTCGTTGCTCTGAGATGTCCTTGGTTAATGTTTGTTCTTCTGATTAGGGAAGATTTAGTATCCTTTACTTACAAAACCATCTTGGCCTGGTATGATGTTAGCTGAGTTTCAGAGTTAGCTTTCAACAGCAGGACAGCCTGTCCTCGCCAGCCGGAGTTAATTCAGGGTTTTGCCAACTCCCAAATGCCTCGTAACAGGTTGTGGCTTGTGTAGCTGAAAGGTAATGTTGGGCCAGACTACATTTAACAGTTAGAGCAATACTATTGTCACAGTCACCACAACTGGGTTTGCCCTGTGGTGCAGGTTAGCGCTCCCAATACCAATCTTCAAGCATGTAGGTTTGTAGGATGTAATTCATCAGCATGTGCTAAAATAATTAGTTGTTGCTTCACTTAACATACCTGAATTTGCAGCTTAAGCTACAGAGAAAGCACGGCCATTCCTCCTTTCAAAAAAGTCAGTTCCACCTGTCCGAGTTGTTGCGCCTGTGACAATAACTATGGCCTGACTTACAGGTAAGCAGCTAATTCATGCCCTGAAACACAAAACTATCTCTATGGCTTTCATTTTTTTTTCTGCTGCAAAACCCTGCAAGGTCTCCTCTTCCAGTCCTCTGCTTTTCTCTTTTACTTGTTTGATTTTCTAACTCTAAAAAAAGCGTTGCCTAAGAGCGGTGCCGAACCCCCCCGAGCACTGGGGCATTGCATACCATCTCCGGAGAGCGCACATACCTCAGCATAGATGCACTTTCCTATGGGCTTTAGCTGTCCCTGTCCCTCCCACACTGGCAGCAGGACAGCATTTGGGACACCAGTGAGCTCAACGTGGCTTTCCTTGGGACTGTTTGTAGTACTGATGATGATATCATGGGGGAAAAAAAACAACCAACCAAACAAACAAAACCCCAAGAAAAAAGGCTTTGGCAATGCAAAGAGCCCAAATGCCAGGTCAGGGCTCCTGCTTTTGAGCATTCACAGCAAAAACACTTATTGCAAATGTCACCATGATACAACAGATAATGTCACCGCTTCTAGCCCTCCAAAAGTCCCCCAGTCTGCTTTTATACGCCCAGTATGGCCGGGCATCGAGGTGTGCGGGTGAGGAGAGACAGGGCTTTGGTAGAGTTGGCTTCATTGCCTTTCAATTTTATGTATCTTTCCCTATTGATCAGGGCCTCGCTCCTGAAATGACGTGCGCAGGCAGACTGCGAGGGCTGCCCTTGGACCCTCGACTCGAGCACGGTTACCCCTGAACAAAGATCACGTCAGGATGGGGTTTGGGCAGCACCAGCATGGGTCACACTCAACCTCGCTGTGGGAACGGGGCTGCTCAAGAGGATGTCCAGCAACAGTGTCCTTGGGCACAGCAGTTTTGCCTCTCTAAGGAGTGAAGAAATAAGCTTTATTGTTGTTTAAATGTTGTCGTCATCTCTGAATTGTGTAGCCACAATTACCCCATGTGACTGATTTCATTCTTCTCTAAGCGCATTAGTTCCAAGGATCTCATTAGACAAGCAGAGACTTACTTGCCTCCCCTGGTATGGTCTTTACATTTATAAGCCTTTGCATTTATAAGCACCACATTTGGTGCTTATAAAAGTTGCAAATGTTGTGTGGATAATACCTCATGCAAAACAGATGGCACAGCAACATCGCTGTTCAGACCGCACTCTGAGTTATCTAGAACAACGTAACTAATGATGCTGTAGTCTTTCAATCTAAATAGTTTGTTTAACTGGTAATATTTTACTTAAGATAGTTCTCAAAAAAACAGAGCAATAATCAGAGACATAGCAAAATCCAGTAACAAAGCAAAACTGCTAGTTAAATAATTCATTAGCTTACAACACCACGTACCACCACAACAGAGTTTCTCCTGAGTCTGGTAAGACATTTCAATTGGAAGTGGAAAGGTTTTGAAGTTCTTTTCAAACCTCAAAAGAAAAGCTTCATTCTAACTACTCAGGGCATTTAAAAAGTTCACAATTTTGAGCTTTAGTCTCAAAAGAAAAATCTCCATTCAGGCTGAGAAATTTAGCTCATTTGATGTTGAATCATTTATCGCATTTTAAGTTGAGGTTTTTGGATGGGACAAAGAGGAACAAATACCAGGAGTTTAGAAACAGATGGAGATTTTGTTTGGTCTTTTCTTTTTTCTTTCTTTTTCGGGATGCTCACTTTTGTGACATAAATAATAATAAAGCTTGCAAAGACCCGGAGCTTCTCTCCAATTGATGGGGGTTTTGCTTTACCTCTAATTAAAACTTGGATCTATAGTTTCCCACTTAGCATCATGCAGAATAACTTTCTCTTAAAATCAATATTTTCAGATGTTAGATGATAAAAATCACTCTGAGATCAACACTTTGTGTGCTGAATTAATTAACAGAAAGGCAAATGAATGTACTTCTGTAGTAGAAATCAATAATCTTGAAAAATGAGAAGGGCTCTTATGCCACCAACTCACTTTCATGGGTGCAGCTAACAACGTGAAATGTCAACGTACAAGAAAAATGGTGTCTCCTCTCTTCTACCAGGCACTGGTGGTGTATGCAGTATGTGCCTTGGTGATTATTTTACACTCCTGAGAGTAAAAAAGCCTACACTACCCAGTAAAGGAAATAAAATTCAATGGCATCAAGAAACAGCTAATCTAATATATACATTAAAAAGCAAATGTACTACCCGTCCTTGTTCTGCAACAGCTAGTTTTTTCTAGTAGCTGTAAATTTAACTCAGTGCTGAGCCTGGTTAAATAGGAAATGGAATAAATGACTGCTTTTTTTTATTAGAAAAGCATTAATGGCAATGCAGGGAACTTGAAAAAGGGCTGAGGGTAAAACTGTCTTCTAATGCAGGGATGGAGGTGGCCTGGGTGAAGCACAGCCCTTCCTCACTGCCCTGAGACCTCAGGATAGCACTGGCAGTGGCTGTGTCTGTGGACGACATGAAGGAAAACCAGGGCTTTAGTTTACTCCCACCTAGACTAGTTTATTGAAAGATTCAAACCTGTCACAGGGTCTGAATCCTCATGGAGGAAAACGTTGGTACAAGTTTGTTCCTGAAGAGCTCTTCAATCCCTGTCTGAGAAAATAATTAAGAGAGAAAGCCCGTCTGGAGAGGTCTCCGGTGTATTACAAGGGCAGCATTCTGGGAAGCAAATGAGGTGGTGCTCCACCCAGGAATTGCACCAGCTCTGGGCAATGAGTTGGTCTGCAATTGCTACTGCTTCTGTAGCAGGCGCATAATAAGCAACAAAACCTCGCTGCTGATTGCCGAGGGTAGATTCTCTAAGATACAGGTTAATTCAGTTCGTCATAGAAAACAGCTTGACAAAAAAGTAACATTTATCTGGCAGCTGTTGGGAATGTGACTGGAATAACAGCCTGCAGCATTTAATTGAGCAGCAGGTAGTGTCTTACTGATTTCTTCTCAGCTACTGTTTTAAAACTGACTTTTTGCATGGGTTTCTCTTAGTAATTCTTTTGAACCTAGAAATTAGAATTACGGTCTAATTCTATAAGCTTCTACTCACAGAGGTAGCCCTTAATGCCACTGAAATCAGGTGAAATAATTTCTAAAGCAAGAAGTGGTTATTTGAGATGGGGACTGGACCCATCTGTTCCCAGTCGAGGACCGCAGTGCCCAGGCTGGGGCAGTGGGTTCAGGCCCATCACGTTTCCACTTCTTGAATTCCCTGTGCTATCCTGAGGAAATCCTGCACATTTTTTTTCATCTAAAACAGAGACTACAGTACCTGTTAGATGAATTTGTATTTGCCAAGCACCTTAAGATCCTCTGATGAAATGCAATTTGCAGTTAAAAGGATCACACACTCGGCTGTGGTTTTGCCTGCCATGACTTGCAGACCTGCTGGTGGTTTTATCCGAACACCACCCTGGTCCTGACAGGCCTGTTTCCATCCACACATCAATCTGTGTATGTGAAATGGCTTCATGGATGTGCCTGGTTTGGCGGGGGAGAGGCTTGTTTTTAAACGCAGCAGCCCAGTAAATGATAGGTTACAAAGGACTTTACCAGTAAAGGTAACTGCTTATGCATTTCATCCTATTAAAACTCAGGGATACTTTACTACTTAGAGTGAAATCTGGTCGTAGTGACATTCATGGCCTTTTGAAGGTTTTTTTGAAGTTTTGAAGGTTTTTTTGAAGTTCAACGTCCTTTTGAAGTTTTCCCAGAACAGTTAGGCAAAGACACAGAGAAGATGAATGAATCCCCTCTACATTTAAATAGTCAAATACGCAACGAATGGTAAATGGCAGAGCCACCTTCCAGAAAATGAAAGCATTCACTACATCATTGCCTCATTACCTATGCAGAGCTCCAGATAAGTTGTCTGCTAGGATGAACTTTGCCTCCTCATTTCCATCCTCACAGGGACGTCTCAACTTGTAATCATTAATGAACTATCCCTGCAATGGAAGGGTGACCGTACAGTCTGGATATCGTTCAGAGCTGCTTTGGGAAACCAGAAGTTACTGAAAATGTCCAGCAGGTATCACAAAGCAGCAGCCGATGGCAATTTGGGCCTCTTGAAAGAAGCCACTAGGAAAGACCTCAATACTTCAGATGAAGCCGGGATGACGCCCACCCTTCTGGCAGCATACCATGGGTATCTAGAAGCTTTGGAAGTCATATGTCGGAGGGGGTAAGTCAATCAGCCTCCATTGCTTAAAGCTTGTGGCTTAAAACTATAATTAGTGCGTCATTTTTCTAATGCCCCGATGACCTCAGACCCGAAAGACTGAAAATCACAGTCACTTCTTTCAATGCATGGCCAAGAATTGTTTCTCTTCATTTGCAATAGCCCAGAACCTGTGAGCAGGTCTGTACGTGCGGTCGGTGAAGCCGCGTCAGCGGGACCATCTCGTACATGGAGTCTGCAGGGAGCAGTTAGTAGGAGCAGGGCCCTGGGACTTCGCCTTGCCATAATGGAGGAGAAATTGGCCGACAACCTTTGGTGATAACATATCTTTGAAACTGGCTCTAGAGAAATGCATTGTTTGAAACATTTTTAGTAAAAAATCTCTCCCATTTGCTTCCAAAGTGCAGTCAGTAGACACCTGTGAAGGTTTAATGATTTCCAGAGGCAAGTCACAACCGATAGTTTTGAGACAGTAATATCTAAAATTGTTATTTCTCTGCCTTTTATAGTATTAGCAACTACCATAATGATAAAAATGATAATACTGTTTCAGAAGCTGGGGTACAATACTTGCAAACCTGATAAAAAAAAGAAAAATGTAAAGAAAGGTTTTCTACAGGTTTATTTTCTAATAGTAATATTTCTGTTTGGTATCATTTAAATGTACTACATCCTTAAAATGTATTCTTGAAATGCTAATTACCTCCCCACCCTCCGTACTCTCTTGCTTAGAGCCTACCTTTTAAGCTGTGATTCTGTAATAAGATCTAGTAAAAGAAAATCTGCTCTTGTGTAGACATACAGTTAATAAAATATTCTTTCTGGGCTGAGATGAAGATTAAGTTGACCTGTATTTTCAATCATAATAGTTTAAAGAAGATTGGAGGGAGAAGTTGAATAACTATTTGGATGTATCTGAGTTTTCTTTTATTAAAAATAGAATTGAAAATATGGAACAAAAATAGGTTTTTCACAGATTTGCGTTATAGCTCATTGAGCTCAGGTGTGGCTGTAATAACACAATAAAAAAGACCTTTGGACTCATGGTTATTGCTGTGTCCCCAGGAGAAGCAAAAATAGATTGACAGCTTTTCAACTCATATAATTAAGGCAGCTCAGAAATATCTAGAGTCAATAAAGGTTTGTCCCTGAACACCTAGAAGACAGAACAACTAGCTAAGGAACAAATAATAAAATCATTTTTTTCAAAATTCGAGTGAAAAATATGTCTTCTCCCATATAAGCCAATAGAAGTCACAGAGGATGACACAAAGATCAGAATTTCTTGTATTTGTTATTTAATGTATTTCTAACTCTTTTTCTTGGCAGAGGACAGCTTTGGGACAGTATTGCCCTCAAAATCTTCAAACATATGCATTCATCTCTATTTTAATCCAAGATTTCTTGACACGATCAGCAAGCTGGGGCTGTCAGAGATATGGCTGTAGTCTCACTGGTTTTCTTGGGAGAAGCTGAAATTTGGAAGACATTCAATCTGTTCTGCAGCCAGTTAATGTTTTCTTGTGAGAAAGTATTTTAATTATTTTTAACAAATTCATCCTTTCCTTGAAGAGGTTTTCTGACAAAGGCCCAGAGATACATGATGGTTTTCTTTAGAGTGGCTGCAGATTTTAGGACTCTGAAGCTTGCAACACATCCAGCCCTTGGAAAATGTAGCAATACTAACAACAAACCCCTTTCATCTTGAAATAGTTTATCCACCCAGGCTTCAAGAGACGTTTTCTCTGCTTGCTTTGCAGGTACATGAATAAAGCCAAGACCAAGTAGCAGATCTGCTCTCTTTTTTGTGAGCCTCTTTATTGGGAAAGCAGGGAAAGAGGAGTATGAGAACCCAGAGCAGATGTCAAACCTCACTCAAAGGCCCACTGGGCTGGGAACAGACACTCTAGTTTGTCAGTTGTTTGAGGTTCAAAGGCTGGCAGGCTCCGCAGGGAAAAGAGACCACAAACAGCTATGAAGGGACCCGGGGGAGGATGGATGACCCGGCACTCCCAAGGCTCAGGATAATGCAGCCTGTTTGCTAATGTGGGAACGAAGGAATCTGGCACGCTCGGCCGCAGTCAGGCAGTTCCCCAGGGCAGAGCCACAAAAGCAGAAATATGTACACATGGCTTCCATATGTCTAAGTGGAGAAACTTTGATCCTCAGCTGCCACCTCCCTGTAGAAATGCCTGCGCTTTCGCAGCCTGGCGTGCTCAGGCTTGCCGTTGTTTCTCAATGCGAGCAGCTCTGCGTCTCAGCTCTGCGGAGACCCCCCAGACTCTCCCCTGCCTGTGGCATTTCAGGCTGAAGGATGTTTTCACATTAGTTAGTGCTTTTCTTCAGAGATACTGAAAGCCAGACATCAATGCCTGAAGGAGATTTTGTGATAGGATGTACCATTTCATTCATAGTACAGCTGCTGGGGAACAAACCTCCAAGACATTGAAATTATTAAACTCCCAAGAGTAGAAATTCTCCTTGCAAACTGGGCCCCGGCTCTGAAGTTATTTAAGCTTTTGGGCTACTGTGGCTGCCTTGGTTATCAGTCACAGATGACTCAAGCTCTGTTCTGAACCATTGCTAACGTTGATCCTGCCAAATACGAGTTAAAAGACTCAAGCCTATTCTCGTCTGCAGGCAGCAGTTCAGTGTGAAGTCAGTGCAAGAGTTAAAAAGAAAGCAATACTTTTCACCGGCTTTCAATTAAATTGAAAAGATGTGGTATTTTATTTTCAAATGAGCTTCTGCTTTTCAAACCCCATGAGCAAAAGCAGCTTAAGGAGAACAAAATAGCTGAAGAAAAACAACGGCATCTATCTGAGCTTAATCTAATAGCAATGGAGACAAATGCGTGGTCAGGGCTTTACTCCTAATCGTTTACCTATTACCTACCAAAAACATTACTGCATGGGCTCATTAAATATGTATCACTGTGGCCAGTGAAGAATCCTCCTAATATTGTCCCTGCATTTGACATGCAAAAGGGAAGCCTTTAAAATATTCCATCCAAAAGCTATTGAAACAATTTTGCCATTAATTCCAATGGGTATGGGTTGAAGCCTGAGCCCACAGACGGGCAGGAATTAGAGCTTACACCACACACACAGCCAAACTCAGTGCTCGTGTGAGTAGGCGCAGCGCCATTCTAGAGGACGGAGCTAAGCTGGCTCATTTTCATTAGGCTGTACTCCTCATAGCGAAGCTGAGCTAAACATCTAGTATTGGTTCATTCCCACTGCCGTGCTATGCTCGGGTAGATCCAGCTCACCGTGTGCTATTTTCCTTCTCAGAGGTGATCCGGACAAATGTGACATCTGGGGGAACACTCCTCTCCATCACGCCGCTTGCAATGGCCACATCCATTGTGTTTCTTTTTTGATCAACTTTGGTGCCAATATATTTGCTCTGGACAATGACCTCCGCACTCCCCTGGAGGTGGCTGCCAGCAGAGACCGCAATGAATGTGTCCAAATCCTGGACAAAGCTGCCACCGAGCAGAACATACTGAACCCAAAGAAGGTCTCCAAACTCAAAGCGCAGGCCCAGAGGAATGTGGAGAAACAAATCAAGGAATGCGAGAAGCGCCAGGAGAAACACCAGCATGAAATGAACCGGAATTATATGAAAGAAAAGGTTGGCACAGTAAATTCTTCCAGAGGGACACACTCCAGAGTAAAGTTGCCTAGTCTCTTTGCTTCAAATACAACAAATTCTTTCTCCAAAAATCTGAAAGATACCTTCAAACTGAAGGCAAAAAAGACAGCTGACAGCACAAGAAGCCAGGAAACACAAAGTAATGACCAAGAGGATGGTATGGGTAGGAGAACTGTGATGGATTTGTTCAATGAGAAAGAGGAGGATGAATTACTGAATGACCTCGGAGAGAAAAACTTTTCCGATAACGACAGTCAGCTCTCCATTTTTAAGCGGCCAGGTCTCGGCAAGATTGTATTTGGAAGGAATTTGGCTGCGGATGTAAATCCTGGACCTGTGTCTCCTGAGAAAGAAGGTACAAGCTTCAAAATCTCCAGTGAGCTCTTTCAGTATGAAAATTCTGAGAACGGCAGGGAAGATGATGCTGAAAATGGTGCTGATATCCCTTGGCATGAGGAAGAAGTCATTTGGGATGATGACGAAGCAGAGAACACCCCCCTTGAGGTATTTCTGGCATCACAGATGCTGGATGAGTTTCTTCCAGTCTTTATGAGGGAAAAAATTGATTTAGATGCCCTGATGCTATGTTCTGATGAAGATCTACAGAGCATTCAGATGGAGCTCGGGCCAAGAAAGAAAGTCCTGAATGCCATGAATAAAAGAAAACAAGCACTTGAGAACCCTGGAAAGACTGTAGATACTTGCTTATAAATTAACATACCTGCTGCTGTAACCTGCATGCTGATTCATTCTTTTCCTCTTTCCAAAGAGCACACAATTCTTTTCAGTCATCTGCTAAAGCAAAAGGCAGAGACGTTACCAATTGCTTTAGAAAGTACAGTAAGGACAAAGATTTTTCTCTCTGGATAGATGGCTGTGGTGCACAGGATATTAATTCAAGCACTTTCTGCCAAAAAGAAAGAATGTGAAGGTAAAAAATCAAAAGCTATAGATTTAAACCTTTTTCTCCCTGAACTGTTTATGGGGATTGGATTTCTTCTCATCAGAATAACTTAAAATACTAGCGAAGGCCAGCCAGACTACATTCCTTAATAATGCCCTTCCCTTCTTCTCCAAAACCACAATGCAAAGAGCATTCCCAAAGCTTGAGAGCTTTGAGTTTTCTCCATTTACTTCTGTTGGATTGCTGCAAACCGCCCTTCCTGGCACTGATGGTATGTCAGAAATAGCATCTGAATCTTGATTTCAGCTATGGCTTATTGACTCTGATAGCCTCTGAATGAATGTAAATAAGAGTAATTTACAGCAAGTTTCATGCTCTTTTCAGTAAAGTGTTTTGCTACTGTATTGATATTAATTTAAAAATATATAAGGTACCTTGCCAAGAGATGTTCGGTGTGAGCTGTATATTATTTTCTCCTGTCTCATTAGACTGGGCCCAGTTGCCAGCACCCATGGCAACTGTCCTAGATGGCCTCAAGACTGCGATACTTTTAACTACAAGAAGCTAAGGTTTTATTTTCAACATTTTTGATCTGTTTTGGTATACCCTCAGCTTGGTTCCTATAGGGCGCATTTGCCACGTGAAGTCCCCGAAACCAGGACTCTCATCACCCAGCATTTTCTGCTGGTTGTTGTCAGCCTCAGCCTGAAAACTGCACGTAACGCACACCCCCAGCTCATGAAAAGAGAAAGATGATGAGACTGTGCTTCTGTGGAAGCTCCTGTTCTTTACAGTCTATCTGGAGGCGTTCACAGCAGGGCTCCCTTCATCTCTCTCAGGCCTGTTCCCTTGGGAACCTGATACGAATTAATCACTCCTGTTGAGTTTTGTGAATCTAATAATGTGCTTGTGGCAGTCTTGCTCCACCTAAGATCTCAGATTTTAGAGGCAATTGTTAGCAGGGCTTTTATCTTTAAATCTCTTTTTATAGCTTTCCATTAGTCAGCTATCATTTTTTCCCCTTAGGGGTATACTGCATTTGTGGACACTAATCCTAGTTAATAATCTACTTTGTCATGCTTCCTTCTTTCCATGTCTTCTTCTTGTTACTTTGATTTGTATATCGTAATTCCTTTTCTTGGCTGGACTTTATACTGCACTCTTTCCTCCCTGGATTCCTGTACTTCAGCAGGTTGGTATTTTCTTCTATTAAGCAGTCACATCAGAGTCCTGTTCTGTGCAACCTTAATTCTGTGCTACCTTGATTCTGTGCTTAGCACAGTAATTAAATCAGACACCATCCCCCCAGACTCTGTGTTATTAACCTGCTGGGTTGTTTTCATTTTGGCTAAGAAACTCCCCAATGTTTAACAAAGTAGGAAGGAAGTGATGAATGTTACATATTTGAAGGCATACGATGAGTGGATTTTGAAGGGTCAAATCCTATCATTCTCAGTCACATAACTGACATATTTGCTGGTTCTTTACCTGCCCAAATGCTTGTGACCTGCTCACAAGACACCATCAAAACATCGGTGAGCGGTGTCACTCACGGAGGACCTGTCCAATAACTACTTATTCGTTATCACAGAACAGCTTCAGGAGTTCTGTGATAGGTCCCAAGTATCTCTAAATTGCACTGAAAATCTGCCTCTCTGCATGCTCATCAGTAAATCTGCCTGACTACTGTGACCTCTGACAACCAGACATAATGGCAGAGACTATCTGCACACAATTTGGTTGACTCAGTTGTCACAAGCACCCAGCATGTTTTGGTACGTCCTTAGGTATCGACAGCAACTCTATGGAGCTAGCAGGCACAGCACAAGATCTGTGGGAAGGAGTTCCTTGTCCTTCTGGAACTGCATCTAGAGACTGAATAAGAAGCCCCAGAGCACCCCACATGACACTTATTTTTAGGCAACTGAATCAACGCTGATATATATAAACACACATACCCTTTTAAAATAAATTTTTTAAAAAGTGCAATAGTGCTAGTGCTTTTCTTGCAGGGTGGTCCTGGAAATTGGCCTCTGGTATAAAGCAGCCACGTGGAACAATTAGGGGGAAAAAAACCCAAAAAGGAAAACTCACATTTCAGTTTTTTCCACTTATGTGCTTTGCTGTTTTCCAATTTGTTTCACCAACCCCTCTGTTTCTTTTATAATTTGAAGTATTTAAATTAGCGAATCCCAGATCTGACTCCTTAGTAACATTTGGACAGCACAGTTCAGTTGCAGACACTTTATGTATCACATGTGCGATCTTATAGCCCAATCCAAACCCAAATCACAAAACCATGGGATCTCACATGATCACAGCCCTGCCAAGTACAAGATTCTCCTTCCTCAAGGATTTCATACTCTGCACTGGACAGACATCAAGAGGAGGGAATGTGCAGCACGGGATAATGACTGCAAAACTGAGCATCACAGTGGAGCAGAGCAGTCTCCATTTATATTCCCCTTTACATTCAGTGATCACATTTACTGAGCGTATTCACTGCAACAACTTGAACACTTTCTTCCTCATCTTCAAAAAAGAAAAGCCCACCCAAAACAAAAGTAATAGACAACACAATGAAAGCCAAGGAAAACAGCAGGATTTAATTTTAACATAAATGCAAGTTACACAATTTCTTGAGACTGATTTGTAAGAGAAGGAAACATGGAAATTAAGGCTATTATTTCCCCGTGAAAAAAAAAAAAATCTAAAGACGGCATCCAAGCAACTCGCATTGTAATTGAATCGAATCCTCTTCATGAATTCAGAGGTACAATACCCAAGCCAGGCCCCCAGAACCTCCTATTGGCAATGAAAGCCAAGAACACTGTGGGTTTTCGGAATCAGGTTTTTGGACTAGTTCCATCTACTTTTAAAGTGCATAGTCTGTAGAAGAGTACATGTGAAAATAAACCGTATTTGTCTTCTTCCCAAACACCATGTCTCACTTCAAATTACAAACCTTGTTTTACACAGGCACAGAACTGGGATAATATTGTCATAAATAGTAAGTGCAAGTTTCCATACAGTTCTTGAATTATGGAACATCAACAGCTGTCACGTTTGTCTCTCACTAGTGGAGTTCTCCACTGCTGAAGTAACAGGCTAAGTCAACACATACATTTCTGAACACTTCAGAAATGACACAGAAGAAAAAACACATGTAAAAACAGAAGGGTAATTGTGCTACAATTAAAAAATGCAAAAGCTTATAGAGAAATTTCTGTTCTTGTTTCTGCCAATATAAACAAGGTCAATGGAGTTCGATTTCTATCCACACAAACACATCCTTTGGCCCTATTCTCTTACTGGTCTGGTACCCTCCCATGCTAAAAGCTCTGCAAATTACAACGTCTGCCACTTAATACTTTTTTCCAACTGGTTTACACCAGGCTTATAACTTGGAGTATTATTTACGTCACACCTGCACTGTACTCATTAACCTCTTCTATACTTACTTATGCACCATCAAGGGCTTTAACGCTAACTGCTTCTGAACCTCCTTGTTGCTCTGCTGTATTCTACTGGCATCAATATAGAATGACCGTGTCATCTAATCCTTCCACAGAGTGAAAAAACATTTAATAGTCTGCATGAAATAATATGTAAGTAGAAATAAAATTTCGTAAGGCACAACTCTAGTCTAAGACAGGAATTTGTTTCCAGGGCAATAGCTATTTTTCAGCAGATGCTCAATGTTTTGTAAGGCAGTTGCATAACAGCACAAAACTGGAACGGTTCCTTATGTAGAACATCAGTGGGTTCTTTCACCAAGAAAGGATCATGGAAATTGCTGCCCCAGCAAATGCCCACTGGGATAAAAGAACAGTTACCATTCAATGCATAGTATAGTTAAGGTGAAAATATTTGCCTGTATACTTGAAGTTTATCCTACTGAAATCAATTTATACGGTTCCAATCTTCAAGAAGCTCAGAAAAAGAACTTACAAACACCATAGGCTAATAAAAAAAAATCTCCCCACAGAATATAGATAAAAGTTAAATCAAAACACACTTTTAGTACTCACATTTTGGGTGACTCCTTGCAATATGAATATGGCAACATCCCACTCAGGAATGTACTAAGGGAGGTATCGAGTATAGTTTCCTCCCAGTTACAATGTACATATTAGCTCTGATTTTTTGCACTCTTTAAGTCTTCCTGAGCTAGGTCTTTTACAAAAAGAGTCAGAAATCTAACTGTATGGAGGCATCATTATTTTTATAATCTCCCACTCAGGAGTGTGCTCTTAAATGAATAACCACAGAGTCTGAGGGCAGAGAAGGGAGATTGTGGGGGGTGAAAGTAAGGATGGTGACTTCCAGATCCCAGTCTGAGCTAGAAGGGGAGGGGTGCCCAGGAGGCAGGGGTGGGCTGTGTTCCCAGGAGAGACTGAAGACTAGGCTACTGTCTGTGTAGCACTGAAACCCACAGTTGCATTTAAAGTACCATCACAGGTAAATATGATGCCAGAGTCCATCCTCCAAACTGATCTATTTTACTCCAGGATGAATTACCTCTCAAACCATGAAATATACCCACAGACTTCTGCTACATAAATAATTAGGGAGGAAAGGCATTGATTCCAGAATTATACCAAAAATATGTAACAATACCCATGTTAGTATTACTGCAAACATCTAATACTTGCTGTTACATGAGATACATTTATTAGTAATACTGCAGGTATCTTGCCATTAGAAAACTGTAGAAATTAGTCTGTTGCTGAAATTTTACTTTTCATTCTTGAATATTCTAGAAAGGCCACATTCAGATAGGATTGATGCCTTTCTTGTTAACAAAAGATCCAAGGAAACTAAGTGCAAACAATTTTCTTGCCCTGTTGGCATTGTAGACTTCTCTCTTTAGTTACCAGCTGACCATGAGTCATAAACAAATTTTGCTGCTACTGTATCTTCAACCGCCATCCCTGAAAAAGAATTGAAGTCACCTTCAAACAGTTCTTCAGCTGTACAAAATAATTTAGCTTCAGAAGGGAACAGAAGGACTCAGGAAATTATCTAACTGGACAGGAACAGAAATCATTCCTCATCCTGAACACCTACACTGTTAC
>VYZW01029695.1:3276-29653 GCA_013401315.1 Balaeniceps rex | reverse complement strand
ACGGCCGGATGGAGCCGCTCCCCGCCCGGCTGCTGGGCAGCTCCCACCGCAGCGGCTCCGCTGCGCTGGAGCGCTGGGAGGCGGAAGGTGAGCGGGGCGCGGGGCCCGTCCGGGGGCGGGGGTCTGGGGCTCTGGCCCTTGGTGCTCCCCTCCGGCCCTCTCCCTTCCGCCCGGGGGCTCTGCAGGGCGTCCGGGGTGAGGGCTTGGGCGGGGGGCACAGGCGCGTCTGTCCCAGCGCCGCCGGCCGCTCCCGGCGGGTTCCCCGGCGCGGCCCTACCGCGACTTGGTGCCAAAAATGCTGAGGCTTGTCCTAAAAACCAGCCGGGGCTGTCTTAAAACGGACAGACTGCGTGCCTGGCACCAGCGGGAATGGGCCCGGCTGGCTGGATCCGGCCCTGGGCCTGGCCCCCGCCCTGGTGCGATGTGCGGGCTGCTCGGGAGGCACATCCATCCCTGCGGCATCCCGCAGAACCTCAGCCGGTGTGGAGACAGGGCTGTTCCTGGCGGGATCCCTGGGGCAGAGAGCCGTGTCCTGTAGCACCTTTGGGGTGGAATCCAGCAGCCTGCACAGCAGCACCGTGTTTTATCAGGGGGTTTGGTGTCAGGCAGAGGGGAGGTGAGCAGGGGCCAAGGGTGACAGTGAGGCAGGCAGGGTGGGGAGAGATTTGGGGTTACGGCTGTACTGCTGGGCCCTGGACACAGGCAGCCAGATGCCTGGTGCATGGCAGGGGCTGTGCAGGCACTTTGGGGCTGAGATGTTGAATTTTCACTCTTAGCTGTTAAATACTGTGACTGAGGCTGGAGAGCACGAGGTCGGCAGGACACGGGATAACGCCGTGCCTCACAGGTGGAGGTGAAGTCCCCGAAGGAGGCAGGAGCAGAGTGTTTGCATTGCTGCTGAAATAGGGAGCTGCATTGGGGCACACAGGTAGTCTGCCAGACCACTTATGGATGCAAAGACAGGTCTCATGCTAGCGCGGGGACTGTCACAGAGCCCCATCCGGGCTGTGCCATGTGCAGTGCAGGAGGAAGATGGGATCTGGGAGCAGAGTGGATGGGTGGTGTGGAAGAAGCCCAGGAAAACCCAGCATCCATGGGTTTTTTTGAGCCCAGTAGATGTTGGCAGCTTTCTCTGGTCACCCCGTGGGCATGTGAAAGATGGGGGTGATGGGGGATGCAGTGGCTGGGTGTGGGGTGCTGTGTTCCCCCCACAGCACGTATGTCTTACATGGACATCCTGTCCTTTTTTCTAAGTGCATGCTCTATTTCATTTATTTACAAAGGTTCAGATGTGTCTCCCCTCCTTCTTTATAAAATATAACAGCACTGTTAAAAATAATCATAATAAAAAAAAGGAAGCCAGAAAAATACAGCTGTGGTCAGAGAGACACTTGCCTAAATTGTGGCCTTGACCCAAACCTGCCAGCAAAGAGGTGGGGATGTGTGCGCAGGGGAGTAAAAATTTCCAAACAAAAGCAAAAATAGAAGCGACAGGGTCACAGGACAGAGGAGCTTTTCTGCCGCGTCAGACTCCACTGATGGGGCTGAGCAGCGGTGGAGGGAGCAGGAGGAAACTCTGGTGACCCAGGGGCCACATGTGCTTGGTCTAACCAGGGTTTCCACCGGCTGTGCTCACATCTCAAGCCAAGCAGAGGAAGGTGTCAGTGCCCGGCTGGCGCCACGGTGGCCACCCAGACGTAACTGGTGGGGTTTGGTGGGGGACCCGCTTGGATGGTGGTCGCTGCCTCTTGCTTGAGGGTGTCGCGGTGAGGAGGAAAGGAACCAATGAATCCTGGAGACAGGTGGATCTAGGTCAGGGCCATGCAGTTAAATTAACAATTTTCCCAAACTGGGTCCTTCGTCTTCCACCCTGCCAGGCCAGCGGGGAGCTGGCGTATCTGCCTTGTGCCGCTGTCTGCAGCAGGGAAGGGAAGGCAAACTGTGCGGGGCTGGCCTCACTTGCTTCAAGCAATGCTTGCAGGAGTCCAGAAGGTCTGGTGTGTTTGGCACCACCAGCACCACACACAAGTCACCTGGCCCTGAAGTCCAGATAGCCCCGAGCCACATGAGTCTTGCAGGCAGCGTTTCTTGATTTCTACCAGAAGAGGGGGATGTGGTTCTTCTGTTTCCCTTTTGTTTGTTTTTGTGATCCAGTTTAATGCTGGAGATGGGTATCGGCCCTTGGTTTTATTTCCTGGAGGAGAGCAATCAAGAGCGAGACGTTGTGCCACTGAACCCGGGCAGTGCTGGCATGCCACGTGTCCCTGCAGATATGGCCTCATCCCTGCGAGCGTCCCTGTGCCCCTGCACGGCATTTCCCAGTGGAGCCGGTGTCAGCACAGGCTTTGCGGGTATTGTGGGCCCCTGAGGGGATGCAGGCTCCGAAAGGCTCTTGTTTCCAGTGAGCTGCTTGTGGTGTTGAGCTGGACGAGAGCAGAGTGAGTAGTCCGAACCTACTGCTTGATGTCCCCGAGGCTGCACAGCTGATACAGCCCTTGGCTGTGGGATTGGGGTCACCCCTGAGCTGAGCTCGTCTGTGCTCTGTCCATGGGTGCCTGAGTTCCCAGCAGCTCCACCTGCAGCGTGTCATCTGCAAACAAAGACTGAACAGCTGAAATGATGTCTCCTCCTATCCCTTACCCCTTTCTTGTGATAAAAAAATGATGATTAAAAGAACTAGGCAACTCAAAACTTAGTCTTGGGAACACCCGAGATATTTTTTAATAGTTTAAAAAAATATATATATATCATTGTTATTGTCTCTGGGATGATAAAACTTAGCCTGGTCAGATTTGCTTTCAGATCTTAAACACAAACATTAAGCAATCACGTTTTCTAGGCAGCCTTAGGGATGATGGTACAAATCAAGCACAGACACTTTTACATTCTGTAAATGTTGTATTAATGAAGCCTAAATCTTGGGCATGGGCCACAGTGTAGCTCCTGTTTCATCAGAGGGTTTGATGAGCCATTCTGGTTATCTGACTGCTCTGCAGAATTAAGGATTTTGATCTTTTTGCTTTATTCTTCTCTTGCTGACTGCTGTTGTATTCGGCCTGATGCACCTGTTCAGCAGGAGAATTCACTCTGTTCTTGCAAGATCAATCTGTTCTTCCTGCAAAATCTATTTTTGTTTTTTACTTTCTATGCAGAGTAAGACTTAATGCAGCATTGGTGGGTATCTTACAGCCAACACATCTTCCCTTTTTTGTTTGGTTGAGCTGTTTGTATTTCATATGCTGCAGAAAATAAGGTGGACTTTTTTTAAGAGGGATAAATATTTCCATTTACTGCAGGAATGTGCAGAAAGATGAATCAGTTGTTATGAACTTTAGCCGTGAATATTAGTAGTCTTACAGTTGGGAAGTCAGAGTAGACCTACTTAAATTTTTTGGGATATTCGTTTTCATGGCGACCTAAGATCAGAAACTTGGAAAAACTCTCTGGTAGTTGTAGGGTTGCACCGTAAATACTGGGAATGCCATAAATGATAGGAAGGAGAGTCCCCTTGCTGGGATGTTCCTCTCCCAGGCACATGGCCCCATCAGTCTGCTGGAGTTTGGGAAGAGAAAAAGAGAATGACACCATTGATGTTATCAGTGGTATTGCTTTGGCCTCAGGTTCATCCTGCTTAGGTTGAGGTTTCGGTCCCCGCAGTGAGAGGCCCTTCCAGGAGGTGGGTGTGAGATGCCAGATCACCCTTGGGCAGATCCCATCCTCTCGTCACTGTGTGGAAAACTTCTGAGAACTGCCATCTCCCCTGGGACATCCTTGTTTCCAGTGGGGTGACACCAGCCCTGGCACCCTTGAGTCACGGCCAAGGATTGCAGCTGCTTGTGCTGGATGCTGTGTGACAAATGGGACCTCGCGGTCTTTTCCGATACAGCGTTTGCTCCAGAGCTTCATGTGAGCGATGCCTATTGGTCGCAGTCTATCGCTGTGCATAAACCTCTAATTTGAGATCAATGGGATGTGGTCCATTGCATCAGGACCAGAGTGTGCATGTTGGTGTGAGCCCCATGGTGCCAGGGAGGGGATGGAGCAGGGCGAGCACCCTGACTTGGTCCACTGGTGGATGAATCTCAGTTGCACCCCAAAGCAGCACCCCCCGTGCTGCAGCAACTGAGACCAGCAAATGCTGAGTTCAGACCTCAGACAGCTTTGTTTGAAATCAATGTGAAATACTTTAGCTCAGGAAGTTTCAGTTCTAGATTATTTAGGTTTTTAAAAATGTTTTTATTGCCCATTTGAAACAGAACAGTTTGGAAGTGTCCCACGGGGGAACTTTTTTAGACCTTTTTTTTTCCCCTCCATAAATTCTTCCCTCCCTTAATTTTTCTTTTTCTACTGAAACGTTTTGGGTCAGGTTTGGTAGAAGGAGTCTGCCAACCTGTCATGGTGCTGCCCTGCTCATGTATGCGAGGCCAAGAGGAGAAGCAGTAACTGCTCCATCCCTGCAATACAGCAAGGCTTAGGTAAGGATGAGCACTATGGAGTACTTGGCTTTGGAGCACGGGGGAGTGCCGTGTTGGTGGAGATAGGCAATGAATGTGCTGCAGCTGCACCATGACTCTGTGCCTCGCTCTGCCTGGTTGGTGTTATCCACGCAGCATCCCTACCTGGAGCAGTCCTGAGTGGGATGTGGTTGGGTACTTTGATTTCACTAACTGAAGTTAGTTCAACTTCAGTCCAAGGCTGTTCAGATCTTTAGAGAGCTTCAGGTTTGCTTTCTTGGGGGACTGCTGGTCTTCTTGATGCCGGAGGAAGCTTGTGTGCTTCCTTTCATGCTGCTGCCCTCGTGACCCTCCTAACTGGTGCTGTGGGCCACTGGTGTGACGCAACTGGTGCAGCTGTGAACAAGCCAGGTATTTGCTTGCATCCTGAGGAGCAAGTAGCTGGAGCCAACTGGATGGTGATGTATATCTGTCTTAGCTCCTCTGCCCAGTAGGATGTGCTCACTGGGCTTGCTGGCCCTGCACAGCTGCACGTGGCGGTCTCATGCTGCTGTCTGGTAGTACTCGTTCAGCCCTGGGCAGCCGTGGCATGGTGACATTCAGAGCCCTTCCCATTGTCAGGTCTCCAGGCCCGTGCCCGTCTGCTGTGTGTTTTCAATGTGGTTGGGAATCACTGGAGAATGACTCAGCCAGTGTTGCCCTTGGCCGTGGGAATGACAGCAAGTACGCTCTCACCAGTGTTCATGGCCAACGGCCTTTCTTTGCTCAGATACTGCTATTTATCTTGTTTTATGGGAGGCTTATCGTTACTGTGGAGAGGCCAAGATTAAGCTTGCTCAGGGATAGACTGGCCAAGAGAGAGGCGTTTCCTTGCAGAGCGGTGAATCAGCTCCCTGTGCTGGTTGAGCTCAGCAGGACCATGACAGTTGTTATTCCTTTTCCTGGGATGAAGCAGGGCAAGGGAATGGCCAGGATCTGTGCAACCATGTCCTCGCTCGTGGTAGCACTCACTGCTTCAGCTACAGCTGTGACTGTCTCCCTGCCCTGTTCCAGGACAGGGAGTGGCTTCCACAACAGAGTGACCCGAACTGAAGAGTTTGGCTTTGGTTTCTAACCACAATCTCTTTCCCTTCCTCTCCCCGCTGGTAATTTTGTCATTGCTGCTGACCCCTCCGCTGGCCTGTAATTCCTCCCCGCTCCATCCCATGGCCGTTACTCCAAGGCATGGGTGCAAGCAGAGGCGATGGTGGGGCTGGTCCTGGCAGGGATGTGGACTCGGGGGCCAGCTGGGAGCTGAGCACCCCCGGCTAGCCTTGTGCTGAGCTGGCTGTCGGTTTGCTGAATCTCTCTCTGTGTGAGGAGGAGAGAGAGAAGGGAAAGGAAAGTGGGCTAGTAGGAAAGAAGGTTTTACCCGGGTTTGTGTTCCCTAGGGCTGTGTAGCTGCAGCGAGCCAGGCTTGTGTGCAAAGCGCAGGTCTCGCCCGCATGCTTCCCTCCTGCACGAGTTTGCTGCCTCTGTGCCAGGTCCTGGTGGGGGGACAGCCAACACCTGAGCCAGGGTGCTGGGAGGCCTGGAGCCATGCTCCTGCAGCCCTTCGCTTGGGTCCTTCCCTTCTCCCACAATGGTGCTGTGAGCTGGCAAACAGCCTGCCAAGCATGTGACAGCAAACCATGTGCTGAGGACCAGAGCAAGTAATAGTGCCGTATATAATACCTTAGACCCCCTGCTCTGTGCTTTAAGTGTTTTGCAGTGGGAAGTTCAGTAAAGATGCAAAGGAGCCATTAATTGCTTGTGGTTTGTTCCATAAAATTGTGCTTATTTTATTTGCATCACCATACAGCTCACCCAGTGCTATTGTCTGTGCCTTTTAAATTTTAAGTTGAAACCCATTCAAGCTTCCTCCTCTATTCAAGGACCTCCTGAAACTTTGAAATCCCAAGACTTCCACCTTCAGCACAGGTTTCCCTCTAGAGAGCTCTCCTAATCCCACTTGGAGTGGGAGGGTGGACTGCAGATCTCCAGAGGTGCGTAACTGGCTTCCTTCGGTGTGCCTGAGCGGGCATTACCAGCCTTTTTGGAAAGGGTATATTTAGGCAGAAACATGGTGTTACTGCTGTGGTGCGACTGAAACTTCTAAGCATGGGGAGGTCAATAACATTACCATAATGTCATGGGTGACTTAGTCTGTTTTTATTGCTGAAAGCTAGATTTTTGGACAGAATTAAAACCAAGCCAGGTTGTAACAGCATCAATTGGTATTTTCCCTCTATTGCTCATTTAAACAGCCAATTATTTGAAGACGAGCATAAAAACAATCCTGTTTTTCTTCTAATTCAGTATCCTTGGTCCCTGTGTCTTTCAGTCCAAGTCAGGAATTTTTTAGTCCCAGATGTGGTTAAAAGTTGGGTGTTTATCTTCTCCTCGGAGGTTGGGGTGAAGCATGGGCTGTCCTGGACCACAGGGAGCAGTGGCAGGCTCAGCGATGTGCGGTAGACTTCTTGCGTTAGGTTGCAAAAGGCTCTGATAGCTACTGTACAGCAGCAGAGCTGTGGCTTTTGACCTGGGCAGTTCCAGAGCTCACTGCATTCCTGGAGGAACACAAAGTGTTCCCTAAGGAAAATTCTTTCTCGTGGTTGTGAGTCATTACTATGATGCTGGCTTGAGAGAAGGCAGGGAACAAAGACTGTGAATGAGCTGGGTGTTTATTATGTGGTCTTGTTCTTCCCCAAGTTCTGGACTTTCCTGGTTTGTCGGGAGAAATTATATTGGTTTTAATTAGATTGTGGGAGTTGTGGCTTCTGCAGGCTGGGCTGTGTTATTAGTCCTGACTACAGCCAAACAGCAGCGGAAGCACAAGTACAGATAATTGATTAAGGCAGATTCCAGAAACACCCATGCTTTACTGAAGATGACGAGACTTTGCTTCTTTGGGATGTAGAAATGTTGGTGATAAGGGGCCTCTGGAGGTCTCTAGTCCAACCCCTATTTGGAATAGGACTGTACCCAGCCCTAGGTCAAGTCAGCTATGGCTTTATCAAAGTAAGCCTTGAAAGCCGCAAGGGAAGGATATACCCTGCCTCTCTGGGTATCTTTTCCAGTGCTGCACCACCTTCCTAGTAAAGAGTTTTTATCTTAATGTCCAGTTTGAACCTCCTAAGCTGCAATTCCTGGCTGTTTCCTGTTGTTACACCATCTGCTGCTTTAGGTGAGGAAGCTGCTGCATCAAAGAGGTGAAATGAACTTTTTAGTATTGTGTGCAGCTTCATATTTCTCTCCAAACTGCCAACAGTGGGCATTGAAGTAGCAGCTTCTGGCTGCTGCCTGAGCTCTGCAGAAAGGCTCAGGAGAAGAACATGGGTGTTGATTGCTTTTGTGATACTTATGTTCCCTTGGGCTTCTTTCTCATGTTCAGGCTTGCATCAGATCTCACAGAACAAGGTGGCAGTGCTGCTCCTGGCTGGAGGACAAGGAACTCGCCTGGGAGTGAGCTATCCCAAGGGCATGTACAACGTGGGTTTGCCCAGTGGCAAGACCTTGTATCAGATCCAAGCAGAAAGAATCCACAAAGTGGAGCAGCTCGCTGGCCAGAGACACCACTGCAAGTGTGCCATCCCCTGGTAGGTGACCTGGAGCCGCAGACCTACTGTGCAGGGGTCTTTGTGTTGCAGTCTTGCCTATGTTGTCTTCTAGAAGCACTTTGCTGGGTGCTGTACAGAGACATGTCAGGAGAGAGCCTTTTGTCAGCAGGATTTGTGATGCCAGCAGCTGGAGGAGGGTGCCCAGGGGTGGGAAGTGACAGGTCTGTGTCTGCAGACCTGAGGGACCGAGCACTGCACTTGAATCGCTGACCACTACCCTAACTGCTGTACCATGCTGTCTTTTCAAGCACAGTCCCTGACAACACTATAAACAGCACTTTTCAGTGCCCGTTTCAGATCCTTTGCAAGAGATTTCATCTGTTTGTGCTGTGCTTTCTCAGGTTCCTGCATGGAAGGAGAGATCACCTAGAGCTTACCTTCCAAGACCCTCCGCGTCCCCTTGTCTGCAATTTCTGCCACAGCAAAAAAACTCTTCCCCTCGCAGAAGTAAATACTTGTCACGCTCCATTTTCAGGCCACCTCCTGGTGGTGTTGTTTACAGCTGGCTGCCATGTCTTCTGGCTGCTCCTAGCTTTCAAAAGCCTCCTTTCAAAAGCTTCTCCTTTCAAAAGGCTTCACAAGCTCTGTGCAAGGTGAAAAATATGAATACCCTATGGGATGTGGTGGGTGAGAGAGACGAAGGCTCTGTGGCACGCTTCTGGGAATGTTTTCTGCTGAGTGTTCTTTGTTGGACTCTGAAGAGATACCTTTACAAAATCACTACCTGGTCTGAGCCAGGGTTTGGGAAGAGTGCATATGGCAGGATACTGTAGTGTCTCTCGTTTAACTCTCTTGGGTTTCCTCCCTTTTGTGTTCCATTTGTAGTTTTGTCTTTTGGTTGTGCTTTTCTTGCTCATTGCTCAGCACCCATTCCTATCCAGGTACATCATGACAAGTGAGTTCACGCTGGGGCCGACAGAGGAGTTCTTTGTAGAACATGACTACTTCAACCTGGATAGATCCAATGTGGTCATGTTTGAACAGAGGATGCTGCCTGCTGTCACCTTTGATGGGAAGGCCATCTTGGAGGAGAAGGGGAAAATTGCTATGGCTCCAGGTACCCTGCTGTTCACCCTTACATAGTACAGTAATGTAATATGTGTTGATAATTGCTACTAGCCATCAGCCAGCCTTGGCACACAGAGTGGTCTCTGGAGGTCGATGTTAGTGCTTCTGATTAGCGTTCTGTTCGCTTAAATGTTTCAGGCTGGTAATCCAGAGTGTAGCAATCTCTTTAGTTCTTGCTGGAGATTTGCCCACAGCACATGTTTTTTATCAAAGCCTGGGAGTATTGGCAGGATTAGGAGTGGGACAGCTGCAGGTTAGGAAAAACGTGCATTGGCAGGGCTGTGTGTGAGGTCCCTGAAGTGCTGCCTCCCAGGGGTGAAGCTGTTGGGAGCCAGGCTTCCGTTCAAGGCTGATAGCTGGAATTGGGTAAAAAAGCAGCAAGAAGATTAACTCTTTCCAAAATTATTACAATGTCTCATCTAGTAAAGTTCTCCTCTTAACGATGGCATGGTAAGAGAATTGGTGAAGGCAGCCTCATCGGGGCCATGTTGCAGTGATGTGGTTTTGCAGCTGCAGAGTGGTTTTCCTGAGCTGACAGCGGTGTCAAAGGAGGAACTGTGAAAGCGTGATCTGTGATGAACAAACGTGCAGGTGTCTCTTGTGCAGCTGCAGTTCAAGCCTTTAAAAAGGCATTGGGAAGTTGTGGGGGGAAGATAAACAGAGAATAAGATTTATTTTAGTCTTTTTCTCCAGGCTGAGTTTTAAATATGCTTTTGCTCTGCACTTGAAGAGAAGAAATGTAACAGGCTTTTCCCACCCTCTGCGTAATGTTTTGCCTGTTAGTGTTTCCCTCAGAGGATCTTACAAGGCTTCATAAAGCCTCGTAATGCTTCTCTGTGAGGCTGGTCCCCACGGTCCCACTCTGCAGGTGAGGGAGCTGTGGTGTGGAGGGGAACAGGCTTGCCTGAGCTGTGTGGCAGAGCTGGAAATAAAATCTGATAGCACTGTCTCTTGGCTAGAAAGCATTCCATGCTCTGCTGTTAAAGAAAGTTTGTTCAGGACTTTCAGCTTTTGCTCTATTAGCCACAAAAAAAAATGCAAAGTCACTAATTAACCAGGGCTTTCTCTTTTCTCTTGCATTATAGATGGCAATGGTGGCTTATACCGTGCTTTGGTGGATAATAAGATCTTGGATGACATGAAGCAGCGTGGAATCCAGTATGTCCATGTATACTGTGTGGACAATATCCTCGTGAAAATGGCAGATCCAGTCTTCATAGGCTTCTGTGTTTCCAAAGGGGCAGATTGTGGTGCAAAGGTGAGGCAGTGTTAACGCTGGGCCATTTCCCCATGGGGAGTTAAGATCTGATTACGCTTGGAAGCTGCTGGTTAGGGTGAGCTTAGATGATCCAGGGTGTTCAGACCTCTGTCCAGCAGTAGCTTTTCTCCAAGCAGATTTAGAGGAGCTGCTTGCTTCCTGCGTTGCATTCAGAATCCCTACCTGTGGGTGTCCTCCTCCCCTCTTCCTGGAGTACTGTGGAAAATAAACACCAATTAGAGCAGGGACTGTAACTGCACAGGAAACTACAAACTGGAATTGCTTCCTCTTTATGCCCTGCCCTTTCTACAAAGGCACTTGAGCTATCTAGAAGCCATATTGGACTGGGTTGTGTTTTACAAATGCACCTTTAAGTCTAATAGAGGCATTCCTTATGCCCCACTGCGGAAGATGGGGAAAGCCAAACCAGCCTGGTTTTGTCACCCTAAAGCAGCAGGTGCCTGTGGAGAGATTTATATTACTTTAATCATTAACACTGTTCATGCAAACAAGAAGCTGAACGCTAATAGGTGCAAACATTTTTCATTTGATGCCAGGTCCTAGTCCTTGATAAGAAAAGTGCCCCACAGTATGCTGATTTCTTTTAACTGGTTTGTCTTCTGAGCAACTGTGGAATGAAGTGATTAGGTACTGGGTTTTAGGCCCAGTTGTTGGGCAAAATGTGCCTCCAGGCTACTCTGTATACCCAGCACTGCCCTGCCTGTGCTCCTGAGGTGCTGGAGGATCAGCATGCAACAGCCTGTAGGATCATTTGTACATGGGAGTTGGAGTAGTGCTGGGATTTTCTTCCTCCTTGTTATAGCCCTCTGTCCTGTGGCTGCAGGTGGTGGAGAAGGCCTACCCCACAGAGCCTGTTGGGGTGGTGTGCTGTGTGGATGGGGTCTACCAGGTGGTGGAGTACAGTGAGATCAGCCTGGAGACTGCGCAGCAGCGAAGCCCCGATGGGGGACTGATGTACAGCACTGGCAATATCTGCAACCATTTCTTCACAGTTGAGTTCCTGGAGACAGTGGCCCAGTAAGTTCCAGCAGACCTGCTAGGCAGCTGTGGAGCCCAGAAATGCCTCCAAGAGTGGGTGTTCCCATTTCCCACTCCGTAATTTCATTTGTGGGTACCTCCTGCTCTGCTCTTCACCTCCACTCTCCTCCAAACAGTTCAAAACAGCTGTGTCCACTTTCTGACAGCCCCAGTGTGCTCTTCAGGCCTTACCCAACGAAGAGGTTGCATGCTTTGCTGTGCTAAATCGACCGAGATATACCAGTGCATGACCTTCCTGGGCCTGCAAGGATGAGCAGCCACATGGGCTGCAGTGTGGTCAGTGATGCAGCCCCACACTGAGCATTTTAAATGAGAATGTCACACGTGCCATCCCTTGGGACAGCAGAGGTTGGGGGAGGACTCTGCACCTTGGTGTTGGGAGATGGGGATGTGATGCTGGGCATTCACTGAGCAGCCGTATGACCCGCCTGGAGAGCTTGATCCACCCTTGTGTGAGGGATCTGCTCTGCTCCATTGTCATCCCGGTCAGATAACAGTTTGGGTTACCTGTTTTTATCTCTGCCTGCAATTTCAGCTTGACGCTAGGTCCTCCGTCTCCTCTTGCTTTACCCTGTCATGTCCCACTGGTACAGGGAGCGCCACTGGCCGCTGCTCTGTTCAGTGAAGTGTTTCCTGGATGTGACTTGGATCAATTTGGAGAGAACAAGACTCACAACAGTTGAGAGATGACCCAGAGAAGTAATAAGCCATCTGCTTCCCAGAAGTGTACTACTTTTTTCTAAGTGGGCATGAAGTAAATGAACTTGTTTCTTCTCCTTTTGCAGGAAATACGAGCCGCAGCTGAGGCATCATGTAGCCATAAAGAAGGTGCCCTACATTGACGAGGAGGGAAATCTGGTAAAACCGCTAAAACCGAACGGGATAAAGCTGGAGAAGTTTGTGTTTGATGTGTTCCAGTTCTCTAAGTTAGTGGCAGACATGATTTTATTTTTTTCCTCCCCTTCTCAATGTTTGTTTGAATGACTGTAGGCTGTAACAGGCCTTGCCAGGGAGCATGTGGTTTGTGGGTGGCTTGTTAGAAAAGCTGTTGGATCTACACCAAGCTCCAACACAACAGTAATGCCGCAGGCTCTGAGAGGTGCAGTCACAGGGTGCTCGGCAGCAGCCAGGTTTGCTCTGACCGTGCTCGCAGAACTGTTCATTCCACTGCGGATGTGTTGGCTGGCCCGACCTCTACCAGCCCTGTGAAAGAAAGAAAAAAAAGGAAATCAAGCACAAAGCCAGTGTTTAATACAAGCCCATGTTGGAGTATTCAGACTTGCAAAAATTTGGTCTTTCAGGATTGTGGCTTCCATGGCAACTGCAGCTCTGGTTACATTTTTGGTGCATGTTACACCAGGGCTCAGGTCACACCCTTTGTGCTTGGAAAACAGGTTGCTTGAGCACTGTGGGGCCAAGTTACTGTTGCTGTGGGAACTGTCAGTGTTGATTGCCAAGCTCTAAAACATAGCTGAGAGCGCTGTGCTGTAGTGTTAGTGCAGTCAGGTGTACTTTGTGTTTAGGGAATGTGGGATTTTAATAATTTAGGAATTTAGCATAAGTGTTCTTATAGAACCTGTTTTCTGAGGTCTTGAATTCAGCAGTAAGTATTCTGTTTTAGGCTTAAATAAATGGCAAAAAGATACCTCAGGCAAACGGAATTATCTTTGTTTGGGGATAGTATTTTTCATTTTAGAGGATTTACTTTAGGATAGAGAGCTCAAGGTTTGAACCAGTGTCTGTTTCCCGATATGGGTTCAGTAAAGAAGTATCATACCAAAGGCAAAACCAGTGTGATGGAACCAGTGCGGAGTTCTAAGATTTGAAAGGACTCGTTTGCAAGCACTGATTCTTGTGCTTTTTTTATAATACTGCAAAACCTGCTTGGCAGCTGCCCTTCACACATGAAATGCAGAAATGCACAGATGGTGCTGTGGGATTTTTGAATTTGCATTCCCATTTCTGGTAAACAGCTGTACTTAACATTCAACTGTGAATCCTCCCATATTGCTTATTCATCCCTGGGAACTGGTGTCCTCAGTTGATCCTTGCCTACAGACTCCCAAGTGGAGTGGCCATTTCTTGGAGCAGGGGTGCGGTGCTGTGAAGTGAGCTGCACAGCTCCGTGCTGTGTCCGAGCTTCAGGCCCTGCTGCTCTCTCCATCCTGCCGTGCTCTTAGCTGAGATTTTTTGTCCACGAGCCTCCTAGTGCCTGGAGAGGTTTCTGTGGGATCTTTGCAGAACAGTTGCTTTTCTTCTCACCTGTGCACAGCTCTGGAGGGTTGTGAGGCTGCTGTTACATTCCCAAAGAGGCTGGGCTTCTTGTTGTGTTTTTGCATCATACAGCCCTGGTACTTCTTTGCTCTTCAGATGAGAGGTGGGCTTTCCTTAGCTTGACTGCCCCAGGCTGCATATACCACTGCTCCCTAAAATATATATGAGCCCTTCCCCATGAAAGTTGTTGCTGCATCAACAGGGCTGGGCTGATGGCTAGCTTTGTTTTTCATTATCATTTTCTCCCCTTTGCTGGTAGGAATTTTGTGGCATTTGAAGTTTTGAGAGAAGAGGAATTCTCGCCACTAAAAAATGCAGACACAGCTGACAAAGACACTCCTTCCACTGCTCGGCAAGCCCTCCTTGCCCAGCATTACCGCTGGGCTCTCAAGGCTGGAGCCAGATTTCTAGATGAAAATGGTTGCAGGATACCAGAGAAACTCAGGTACGAACCTCTGTGACCTTCTCCGCAGCTTCTCTGCTTGTGGCTGCCCAACCATGCCAGCTAGCTAATGGCATGTACTGTGCTCTACAAAACCGGGCATTAGTTTGATTACAGGGTTACTTGGCATGATTTTCATTCAGCTGGTCTTTTCTGAACATGCAGAGTAATGTTTGTTACAGCTCCTGCCCCAGTAGTGATTGTGAGTGCTCTAGACAGTAATGCACAGTGCTCTGGGCTTTATCTCTGGCAGAGATTCCTGCCCTTGGGGTCATGAGTTGACTCCTATAGCAACTTGTTAGGCAGAGGCAACCTTTTCCATCATTCTGGATTTAGCCAGCCCAAAGAATTGTAATTTGTAGTCCTCACCAGCTTTTCTGAGTATGGTCCCAGTGCTTAAAGCCCAGCAAGATCCGTCTTAAGGATCAGCTATTATAGCAATTACCAATTCAGGTACTTCCTGCATCATGGTGCTTTTACTCTGTGGGGCTATTACTTCATCAACTCATAGTTTAATGTACCCACAAGCGTTCATTTTACTTGAAAAGCACCTCTGTAAAAGCAATGTTGTTTTGATGAGAAATATTTGGGACCTGCTAATTCCCTTTTATTTTCACACTTGGTGTTCAAATAATGTCTGGTGCATGTGAATATAACAAATGTCTTATCCTTCTGGATATCCTATTCTTGATGATGTTTCAAAGAAGATGCACTGTTTTTTAAGTATAGCAAGAAGTTAATCCTGTGTTCTCTTCTCCAGTCTCTCAGGAACTGAAGATCCTCCGGCTGTGTGTGAGATTTCTCCCTTAGTGTCTTACTTTGGAGAGGTGAGAATAACTATCTATGGAGGTATTTTTAAGAGTGTGCAGGTATGCATGTGATTTCCTTCCAAACACAGGGGATTTCTTTAGCCTGGGCTTGCTGAGAACTGGTAAGATCAAGGGAACTAGGACTTGGGCTCTGTGTTACATTTGTGGTTCCACTATGGTTTATTCTTCAGCAGTTTGTTCACTCTCAGTTTTAGCCATCTGTAAAATGAGATTTGCAATGAGGCTGCACAGTTTCATTAAGACTCACAAGAACTTTGAGATCTTCTGAATGAAAAGTGCAGCATATTTAAATTACAAAATCCATGGGGTCAGTGTATTCAGTTGTATACTAATTTGTGCCCATCTCCCACAGTGAGTGAACACTGAATGAGAAATGTGATATGTGCATTGGCTTTAGCAAAACCACGTCTTAGAACAGATTTCTCAAGTTTGACCCTCTGAAAATAATTGGTCCTGGGAAAGCTGCTTCCATTTAGTAGTGAGAAGAGGAGCTTCCCTGTGTTGGACAGAGGGTGAGAAATAGTGGATTGCAGGAGGATATGTGGGCACTGTGGGGAAGGGCATTCATAAAACTTCACATCTTCGCTAGGTTTCCGTGTGCAGGTAGTGAACTCATCACAACCGATGCATTGTAAGAACAAAATGAAAACAAGGCAATTTAAGTTAACTTTTCTTTGTTAGGATTATTCTAATGCGAGCTAAGGACACACCTTCCCATGCCTGCCTCTCCCCAGGAAGCTTGTTTCTGAGGTCCATTGTTTTACGGTTCATTGGTACCTCTCCTTCGTGAACCCCAGGCTTGGGGCTGAAACGTTTTCTGTCTCTGTCACTGGGGAAACTGTTGCTGTTGTCTGTCCTTCCCGTGACCTTTTAACTTTGGGTAGTCAGTTGTTCTTTGAGGACTTTACATAGACTTAAAAATAGTGCAGGTAGCCAGTCTGATGCATTTATGACCTAACAGTACTGTTTTCACATGTTCTCAGGGTCTGGAGGTGCACATGAAGAACAAAGACTTCCCTTCTCCTTTTGTACTCAATGAAAACAAAGGGGAAATGCTAGGAAATCCTTGAAGAGGAGGGAGGCCTTTCCCTCTCAAATCAGTATCTGTCTGTCAGATCCATTATATGAAATGACATTACTCAAATGTCAGTATGAAGTGCATTATAAAAAAATTGCTTTGCAGTATCGGATTGATGCCAAATCCTTGCAGCAGTTGTGTTTACACAGACGTGCGTGCTCAACAGTTCTGTTTGGTAACTTTGAAGGCTATGCCTTTTACCTAAGTCTGTTTTGTAGACTTGGATGTGAATGAAGATTAATACCTTCTGGGTACCAAACAGATTTTATATTTCTTATTTGCTGTGCATACGAATATGTAAAAGAGTCAGTCAGGGCCTAATAAATCAGCTTTGCATTCAAGAAGATTAAATCTTTTCAGTGCCGTGTTAGGTATCTTGTTTGTGCTGGTGGAGTTGTTTGGTTTTTTTTTTGCGTTGTTTTTGTTTTTAAATTGTGTGCATAGCTGAAGGATCAGTTTGATCCGTCTTTTCCCTAATCCTTTGCTGGTCAGAAGATCCAATTCAGCAATTCCATCCTCTAACCAGATCATACAGAGGGGTCTGCTGTAGGTAGGGATGCTGCTGTGCGTAAGCGTTGCTTGAGGTTTGGACTCTAAAGCAGAACAGACTAGTTTGCATATCTAGGCTTGCTGGGGCCATTCCAAGAAAGCAGAAGTAAATATGCAGTTTAGACTGATTGCTCTTTACAGGTGTAGTGACCTATTTTTTATAATTAAAAAAAAGAAAAAGATGATGAGAATTTTTTTCACAACAACACTCTGCTCTTCCTGTCTATAACAAACATCTATTTTACTTTTCATTTTTCTGTTTAATGTATACCATATGCCTCAAAGGGTACTCTTTTAAAGTACCTGAAAGTGGTAAGAGGAACAAATGCTGATGGTAGAATTTAATGCTTAACCAAAACCAAAAACAGACTTAATACCAGCATAACCAGTATACACAGTAAAACACCAGCCTCTGCTTCTACAGTTTCTGGCCAGGTAGTTTTCCAGCACTCTCTCACTTATGAAATAGTTCTTTAGATGCCTTCCTTTTAAATATATTACTAACCATAATGTAAAGATAAGTGTCAGCTAATTAAGGACGCTAATTGCCAGAACATATGTAGCATGTGAACTCAGCCCTGGCCGAGGGACACCAGGGTGGCCATGATCCACAAATGATTGTTCCTGTTCAGCCTTTGGACGCTGCCCCAGCAAGCTCATGCCAGACAGGCACCTGCCTGCTGCAGAACCTGCGCTGAGCACACCAAAGGCGTTTCGCCCTTCGTGAGGATGCTTCAGGTGCACTGTTGGGTGGCCTTTGCTTGAGGAGCACTTCATACTTTTCCCCTAAATCAGGTGTTAAGGAAGGTGGTGAGGAAGATGCCTCATCTGGAATGTTATTTCATGCATCTGCTTCTACTGAGGAATTGCTGATGCTATTTTATTAAGCATAAATCTTTTAAATAGCTTGCATGGCTTTCTGTAATTCCTGACATGAAGCTGTATTCAGAATGTTGGGGAAGTATAAAAATGGCTCTGAGAGTAAATACAGTTTGTAAGTAGACTCATGTTTTCCAAAGAAAGCATCTAAATGTCAGTGGCAAGAGTTTTCAGTGTATCTGCATGCACATAAGTAGTGAGCCTTTTGCACATGCAAACCAGCTAATGACAGTTCCGATTACCTCATTTTGCATGTGCAGCCAGTAATTCCCATGTTTACTATAAATTAAGCCTTTGTCCTTGATACTCAATTCTGTATTTTTGTTTGCACAGTGTTTCTATGGGTCATTCCATTCCTGTCAGTCAAGTTTTCTATCTGAGAAGGAATTGTGTTGTATCTTTATGAGTATTGCTTGTTGATTCAAGCACTCCTTTTAAATTGCACTGTGCTATAAAGAAAGGATATTTCTTTTACTCTTTCTAAAGTGCTTTTTCTTTTGAAACTTCAGATCCTGTGTGTTTTAATCTTGTGTACACTGAGCTGCTGACATGGTTTTTAGAGCTTGTTTTCAAGGAGAAGCTGAATTAGAATGCTGAATGCCTTGTCTGTTGGGGTGTTTTTTTCGACGACTCCTCATATTTTAAACTGGAACATAGAATTTTGAGAGAACTTTAAAAAAAAAAAAAATCTGTCCTGTATGTAGCAAAGTAATTCTAGTATGCATTCTGAAATTAAAAAAGAACCTGAAACAAAGGGAGGTCCCGTAGTACTCCAGAAACTTTTGGACACGTAAGCATTTTTATAATAAAGATGTTACTGTGATTTCTATGTGTCTGTGTTTCTTGTTCACGAGGAAAATACACTTGTTGTCTTTGTCCCTACATGTCATGGGTGTTGTCACCACAGCTGCAGGACACTGAGACAGTGTCACTGATGGCATGGCTGGAGGCTGCAGTGCCCGTGCTTCAGATGTACAGGGGGCCATGGAACTCAGCAGAGGGTAATTCCTGAAGGGATTTGACATTGTAGGATGTATTTTTTCATCAGAAAACAGAAGACTGTGTTCTTGCCTGCAATCCTGTTTGTTTTTTTTTTATTTCAAGCTTTTCAACTCAGTTTACTGAGGGGAGGGAGTTTAATTGTGGGTGGTGTGTGGTTTTCTTTTATTTAAAGTAGATTTGAGTGATCTGGATCTGAGTCAGGCTTTCACAGCTGTTGTGTAGGTAATGAGCACTCACTGTGGTGCAACTTTTGCTTGGCTTCCCATTGACAGGCACTTTTTAGACAGGACTCTATTTATAGAACAGTCAGTAGGGGAAGTTAGTAATGACAAATGACAGATTGTCCTCTCTTTTGGGGGTTTAGTGCTGAACCCAGCAAAGATCAGAAGTAGATATTCTTCCTTACCTCTTTTACCCCATGTTTCTCTCTTGGCACCCATATGCTGGGCTTTTTAATGTGTTTTTAAGCTACATGAATCAGTAGTTTCCTGTGATAGGAAAATAAATACTAAAAATGAATGCATGCTTCAGGCTTCTGTTAAGTTGTTCCTCTGCTTGATTATGTGGAGTATTCATATGTACCAGAATTGTTGGCTTGCTTAGTTTTTTAATCATTAAATGCTCAGAAAAACACTCAATTTCCAGTTTTCTCTGGAAATCTAGTGTGAGGTGGATTCCAATTTAAAGGCTCAAATGATGCATGTTAACTGAATAGTTAGGCACAGCTGAAAGTGAATTCAGTGCCAGCACTTCAAGCAGTAGTCCATGGCTGCTTCAGCACTTCCTTTTTCCCATTGGACTACGAACCTGATATAGAAGTAATGGTTATTACAAAACCACAGTCATGTTGTGGCTCTGAATGTGTACATCACTAAACAGTGCTCTTCCCTATTCCTCTACACCCACTGATAATGTCCCTCCTCTGCCCCAGTGAAGATGCAGAGAACTATTTGCAGAGGGAGTGATGAAGGGCTGGGAGTCTGTGGGGAAGCAGGTGGGGGAAGGAATTGTGGGGGACAAGTGGATCCTGCCGGGTACCAAAATTCAGTGCCAGATCTTGTGGAAGGGTTTATTCACACAACTGCGTAAGTTGCTTTTCACCCACTCATACACATCCTCTCACAGATTTCAGTTGTCTACTCTCAGGCCCGTGCTCCTGCGTTGTCTGCCCAGGACTGTGTGCATGTGATGCAGAGGACAAGTGAGGCTGGCTCTCAAATGTGTCTCTGGGGCTCTCACTGGCAGGTGATAATGACATTAGACAGCTCTTCTCTGTCTTCTGGGAGTCAGCAGTTTTTGGGGGCTTTTCCTTTCCTGTGCTCACCTTCCTGGCAGGCTGGCAGGAGGAGCAGTGGAGTCTGTGGTGCATTCTCCTCTTGTCAGGGTGCAGTGTCTTCTGCTGAGTGGCTGATGCTGTGGCCTTATCAGAGCACAGTTCTCCAAGCTGGATGGGAGCTGCACCTTCCTGAGCTCAACTGGTGGGAGCGTGCAGGGCCTTCTGTTAATTGTTGTTGAGTTGTTTTTCCTGATGACCTCCCACATGCACATTTCCATTTATGTTTCTTTCATGCCAATATTTCTGTGACTGGTCTCTATATTATAATCTCACAGCACAGAGGAAAAGTGAGAGGTCCCAGCCTCTCTTTATGTCTCATTTCCCACTCAGGCAGCTGAAGTGCTTGCTGGGCAGGGCCTGGCTACATGGTGAGAGTAGGTAAAGCGACGGCCAGCAAGGGGAAAGTGAAAGAAATTCAGCCCCCAAACGCCACGAACCCTCTGCCCGAAAGAGGTGCCTGTGCCAGGATGACTGGTGGCTTTGCTCGGACCCGGAACAAGCCCACGCCGAGACCTGCGTCCCCCCGTGGCACCCTCGGCGGGCGTTGTGGGTGGGCGGCGCAGGGCCCCGCGGCACCAGCGCTGCCTGGAGCAGTGAGGGCCTCCCTGCCTGCGGTGAGGAGGACGAGCCACCACGCTGCCGCCACGCCCCGCTGTCCGTTCCTCGCCGCCCCTGGCTTCCCGCGGCGGGGCCGGTGCGTCCTGCGGCCGCCGTTGCTAGGGCCCGGCGCGGCAGTTGCTAGGGGCGCCATAGAGTCGCGGAAGTGCTCTTGGGCTAGAGCGGCACCCGGAAGCGGCCGCTCCGGCCGCTCCGTCCGCTCTGTGCTGGGAGGCACGGGATCATGGCGGACGGTGGGCGAGCGGGCTGCGGCCCCTGAGGCGCCGCCATGTACTCGGCTGCTGCCGCCGCCGCCTCGCCGCCGCGACGGGACTTCATCTCCGTCACCCTCAGCCCGGAGGAGGCTGTGGGGGCCGGCGGCTACAATAACAGCAAGGCCTGGAGGCGGCGCTCCTGCTGGCGGGTGAGGGCGGGCTTCGGGCTGTGAGGGAGGACCTGGCCTGGAGCGGGTGGGGACCTGGTAGTAGCGGGTACCCCCGAGCTGGGTGCAGGGGGCACCTGGCAATGAAGGAGCCCTGTTGGGCTAGGGAGGGACGGGCTGTAGGGAGTGGGCAATGAGGAGTGTCCCTGGGCTTGGGTGCAGCTGGACTGTGTGTTGGGGGTCCTGGCTTGGGACCCCGGCTTGGGACCCCCTATTCCGAGCTGTGGGCACTTGTCGATGGGGATGCCCTGGGCTTTGGGGACGGGTAGCCCCGGGCTGGGGGCTCTGAGAAGAGCAGTGTTTGGGTGGCAGCTCTCTACCTGGTAGGGGTTTGTGGAGTGCAGGCTGGTTGAGGGTGCTCTTAAGTCATATCTTAATTTTTGTGAACAGAGCTGGGGTGGGGGGATACAGTGTGTGTTTGAGGGGAATCCTGACCTCTGCTAGTGGGCATCTGGGGAGCAACGCTGCACTCTCTGGGCAGGAGTGGAGGGGGGGTGAGATTTGGTCTTGGTGCCTTTGCCCCCTATTTTAGGGCTTGAAGGGGGAGCTCTGTTTTCTGCCGTAGGAGAGTAAAGGGAACGGTTCAGCTTTCTGTGGGAAGGCTGAGTGTGAGAAGAGGGATCTCCAGCAGAGCTGTGTGGAAGTGACCTTCTTGTCCACTTGGGGGTAGGGAGTGGGCAGGCAGCTTTACCAGAGGTGTGAGTCTTGGGCTGGAGAGGCAGGGTGGGAAAGTGTGAGTCAAAGGGACAAGATAACCCTTGTTGCAGGTAGGAGATGAGGTATAGCCACCTATAGAGGCTTTACAGGTGGTCAGATGAAGCATATGAAGAACTTGTTTAGGGACACAGAATGGCAGCTTCTCTCTTATTAACAGCTAGGGAAATGTGGGAATAGGGCACAAGATGTTTCACCCTTTTATCCTTATTCTTTGTCAGCAAAGAACTGTCTTCACTGAAACATTTGCAGCCTCTGGTTATTATTAAGAGGATGAGGACTATGGGTGGCATGTAGAGTGGTTTTGTAGGAAACTGCAGGTTGTTCCCAAGTGTAGCATTGGCACTGAAACGCCCTCTCTGTATGCCAAACCCAGTAATTAGAAGCAAAGTGCTGCTCTGGTGAATTTTGATAGGACTGTTAGAAAACTAACAAAATGGTAATTTAGCAGTTAATGTTTAAGTCCAACTGCTCTCTCTCTCTAAACGGACGAAACTTCTTTCTCAGGCTAATGTAGCATTTACTGTCTGACTTTTACTGATTTTGTTGTATATACTTCAGTTTTAAAAACACATTTTTTCCCAGGACTAAACTCGAAAACATTATGGTTTTGTCTTGTTCGTTGTTCTGTTGGTTTACTTCATTTTCATATTGCTGTGGGTCGGTGACTTTATTGTGGTGCCAGGACCTGTTCTGTGTGACAGTTCCACATATGCTTGTCAGAGACAGAGTGCCTGGCTTTTCTTGTCCAGTGACTGGTACGTAGCTTATTTTGAACCTTTCTTCTTTGCTGCAGTAACATTTTTAGTTTTCCTACCACTTTGTTCTGTTTCTTATTTTGCATGTATGTTCTGCAGTACCTCCCCAGCCAGAAGGGAGGAAGGAGGGTTTTGGCTTATTTCCCAGCTGATATCTGGCCAGATGCACAGGTCAGCCAGCGAAGATAGTGATGAAAGTCAGTGCACTGTAGGTGATGCTCTCTGGGAATCTTGGCGCTTGGCAGTCTCTGAGGTTCTTGCAGCAAGTGGCTCTGATGTTTCTCTGAGCCTGCTGTGCCATATGCTAGCATATTATATTTCTATTTTCTCTGTCATCAAAGAAAATAAGCAATGGATGTCTGCAGTTGGAAACAGACAGTAAAATTAAACCTCAGTTTTGTGTTTCTTGCTCTGAATGAACTGATAAGAGTTTATTTTTGACTGAGTAGGCTCTTAATGTCATGCTAAATGTTCTTCCTCTTACTTATTTTCTCTCCTAAAGAAATGGAAGCAGCTGTCTCGACTACAGCGGAGCGTAATTCTCTTCCTGTTTGCCTTCTTGGCGATCTGTGGAGTCATTTCATACACAAGCATGGGAGAACTGTGGAAAAGTATGTGCTCTGTATAGCTCAGAATTACCGGAATGTGGTGTTAAGAGATTGTTGTAGTTCTTAGAACTAGTTTTAATTTTTATTGACAATGACAGTGTATCCATCATCACAGTTGTTATGTGACATGTTTCAATGACTCGTTTCTGCTTAATCAGAAATACTTTTCATATGCCTTTTCATTGTATATCTTGACTAGAGCAACATTTTGGTTTAGTTGATTGAGATTTGGAGGCTGTGGGGTTTTTTATTATGTTCGTATGTAGATATCGGTAACCCAAACCTAAACAGTAGTATAAGATAATCCTCTCTTGGTTTTGATTGTCCATCAGATTAGAAATTCCAAGCTTTTCTACAATATGAAGGCACATGCACCTTTGATATTATCTTACTGCCTGTATTGAGAAGCTAAAATAGTAGCAGTTAAAAAAAAGCATGTGCCTTTTAGGAGCCTCCTTGTATGTTAGGGAGAGTGTTAATACCAAAAGACACTTTGTATCTAACAATTAGTGTATGTTTATCAATGTTTTGTGAATGGAAACACTTTTTGGAGGTGCATCTAGTATGTGAATGCAGCAAACTGTTATAAATTTGTAGCTGGAGCCTAAACTGTTGATTCCTTGTGCTGAACAGTTTTGTGTGTCTAGGTCTAACAAACAAATCGTTGGATGATCAGAGAACAGAACCCGAAATTCCTGGATTAAAGCTGGCAAACCCAGCTGTTCTACCAGCACCCCAGAAAGCAGATGCCAACCTTGGAGCCTACCCAGAGCTTTCACCACAGGTATTATTATTTAAGTGTTCAGTATACTATTTCTTAATCACTGATACACCTATGAGTGCCAGGACTTTAGGTCACAGTGACCTCTTACTTGAGGCTTCACTTTCCTGCTGTGATTAATTTGTTTGGACTTGGAATGCTCTGGATGTCAGTCTTGCTGTTGTGAGGAGCCTAAATAGAGTCGTGGCTGAATATGAGGTGTAGGATACAGTCAGTGTCATGCTGAATTGGAATAGCTTTCTAGTATCTGGAAAAATAGCAGCAAACAGAACAGGTGTTAGTAGGTTTTGAAGGGTTACATTTGTGGGGGATGTGACAGGAAAGAAACTTGAACTGACTGTGTGGATTAGTGGAGTAGAGGAGTACTGGTTACTGTGGTGTTCTTCATGTATTTACCTCGTGAATTTGGGGATTTCCAGTTAATGAATATGAAAATTTTGTATTAAATCCTTCCCTCATCGTGCACAAATGTACATGTATTATGGTATAGTAATTCTTGGTATTATCTAACACTGGCGTTGTGTAAGCTTTTTTTTTTTGTGTGTTTTTGCTAATTCTAATAAAAATTTACTGTGCCTAGTAAAATGGAATCGAATATCTTTACAGTCCTTTGCCAGTGCCTTGTGTTAAGTTAATATGTGGTAGCAGTAGAGGTAGTTTAAAAGTAGTTTATCAGTGTAAACTTAAGAACTGGATAATTTTACCAAAAGTTTAAAACAAACAAAAAACCCAGTCTTTAGCATACCTTCTATTCAGGGCAGAACTTGCATGCTGATATGATATCAAAATAAGATTTCTCTGAAGTTATGTTTAACACTGGAATGCTGTTGATTTGTGGTTTGAAATTTTACCATCTCTGCAACGTATCAAGCACGGGGGTTTTTTTTCTTTATTTTCTCAGAAGCTGCCAAAACCACCTCATGTTCGGCATGGTCCTTCCAATCTTCAGATGAAGCCTCCACGGAGGGATGTGAGGCTGAAGACCCGACATGATACCAGCAGGGTTGTAGAAAAGCCAGTCCAGGCTGATAAAGAAGAGAAAACGGAGAAATCTGTTATCAGGTAGAAATGTTTCCAGCAAGTTACAGTGCTCCCCTCCTTGCCCCCACCAAGATCCATTGGATGTTGGAGTGAAAATTGTACAGGCTTTTTGTCGTCTGTGTCTGAGGTTGATTGCTTTCCTTGCATATATTTGTTCTCAAGTCTGACCTGACAGCTGTTGATATTGCTAGGCCGATTTATTTAATTTCGATGAATGTGCAGCTTTTCTGGTTTTACTGTTTGCGTCAATAGAACTGCAGAGGATTTGGAGCCCTACAAGGCTGTCTGTATTTCTAATGCACTTAGAGACTCTTAATGCTCAGGAGAATTCTCAGTGTCTGTAGGTTTCTGCCGTTTGTTTTGTAGTTAATATTAATGTACCAGTATCAATACAATAATACTGTCACAGGTGTCTTTGTCCTGGGCCAGACTTGGAAAATTACACCAGTGTCAGTGTTGGTTAGGGGTATGATGCCACTAAACACAGTAAGCCCAAGTTGAAGTGGCAGAAGCCATAGACATGTATGCAGTTGCATGCATGTAACTGTACAAGATACGCTTGCTCCTTTCTTACAAAAGATTATTCATACAGTTCAAAGACCCCTTATGAAGATATAGTAATATCTTTTACAGAGGGTCTATGCTGCTGTGATTATATTTATACTAAGTTATTCCCCAGGATATTATTGATTGAAATCTTTTCATTTGGGAATAACTGAAGGGATGTAACTTGGTTATAGAAAAGACTACTACAAGTTCAGCAGAGGTTCTTAAGATTTGGAACACTAGGCTTGGGTTTTTTATATGTTTGTGTCCTTTTCAACACTGGCACAGCTGAGCTGATCGTAGCATCAGAACTGTGCCTACATCAGCATTTTGGCTGTTGGTATTATCTGAAATCTCTCAGAATGACTTGAAGTGTTTTATTCCTGTGCTGACGCTATAACTCATAGAGTTAAATGGGTGGTAACAGGAAAACTTAGGAGAACAATAAAAGCATAGTGAAGACTAGTTACAAATTTAAAGAATGAAAGTAAGAAATTAAATGATGGGATTCATGTAAGTCATAAGGTATGCTGACTGTAAACAACATAAACTTTAAAGGTCCTGTAAGCCTGGGTCCCTTAGGAGGCATATCATGAACTCAAAGGCAGCATATCTATGTATTAAACAGCATGATTGAGATTTTTTGATGTTGATATGAACTTGGCTTGACTTGAAATCCATTCTGAAAGACTTCTTCAGGAGATTCTTCATAAAAACCTGTAAAAACTGATTTATGCATCTGTGGTGGTAGGGAAGGCTTGTGAACCCCTTGGTAGTAAAGCAAATACTTTAAGTGGTTAGTCCTTTGTGCTTATTCATGATTTTTTTATGATCATCATTTGTGTGGTACTATTTAGTGTTAGTGGCTCCTATGATCATTTCAGAACTGGTAGATAATAAAATGCTTCTCATGCAGCATTCTCAGGTGTTTTAATTCTTTTTAGACGTTCTTTATTAAATTCCATTGCCAAGATATTTAATGAAATTCCAAGAGCCTGTAAGACACGTTTCTTAATCCAGTAA
>VYZW01029681.1:58156-92004 GCA_013401315.1 Balaeniceps rex | reverse complement strand
TAGGGTTCTCCAGGGCATCTCCAACATCAATGGCAGCCTACATTTGTGCAACTGGACCATGTCCATTAAGTTAGGCAATGGAGTTTCCGCAGATAGTGGAAATAGCAACCTGGCCTATAAGGGTACATTGATACCACTAAATAGGAAGAGAGCGAGGATATGATCCTGGCATCTTGAGGCTATACAATGTAAACTGTGCTTTGTTCACATTGCTGAGGACTAGCTTCCACAGAAGCAAACCACCTGCATCCACAGACCACACCACTTGGTCTTCAATCTCCTGCGGGTTTCACACTGTGTTGCTGTAGTCTTAGAAAATACTGTTTGTGTGTGTGTGGTGTGTGTGTCCAGTTCAAACAATCTGAAATAATCTGAGAGCTGAGCTGCAGTCCATCAGTGTCGTAGCATGAAACTGAGCATATGTGTCATACACCCTTGAACATGGCACGCAGGTATATGGTTGTGCGAGAGAAGGCAAAGCCTGCCAGGATGGCATTAGAGAGCTGCACAGGGCAGAGGGATCACAAATACGCAGTCTCATGTGCATTGCCTGCTGGCAGCAGTCTTTGGAATGAACTCTCCCCAAGCCATGCCAGGACACTGTGACAGAGAAAGCACTTGGAGTGGTCCAATGCAGCACCAGGGAACAAGTTAACAATTTAGCACCATGAACCATTCGAGGTCCCATGCTTGTGCCTTCTCCTGCTTTTATTTGGCAATGTAGCTCTACCTTCAGTGTCTAGTGTTTAGTATTATTGATGCTAGGGTTAAAAATGCATGCCAAATATACTAAAATTTGTAACTTTTCAAATATAGGAGAAATATAAAGTAGAGTGTGTGAGAAATATAAAGTAGAGTATAAATTTGATATTATTTTGTGCTAGAATGACTGTGTCCAGCTTGGACAAAAGGACTTGGATGAGCAATTCTGCTCGATCTTCCTGGAACTTCACATGCCAGCTCCCTTAGCACACCATATGAAGCACCATGTTCTGTAGCATTCCTGCCTAAGATGTGTGAGATCAGTATATTCATTGATGAAACCTACATCCCACACAGAGTAGATGGTCTGTGGATAATGTGCATGCCCCCAAAAATGAGAGTCAATGAGAATTAAGCACTTAATACTGGCTAAAATCTGCTCCTGGCTACAATAAATCTAATCCAAATCAGTACTGCGATGCACTACTACTTTAAGTTTCAGTGGCTTTCCTGTTGCAGGGAGTGAGAAGACTCTGGGGAAGAAAATGATCAGGATATTGATTTAATATCAGTTCTGATTTAAGTTTCTTGCAACGAAGTGGGTTATGCTGACTCTCAGCCTGTGTGTGTTGTTATTTGGTTTCTAGATAAACAAAACAATGGCTCATTAGAAAGACATTAGCACTTTTGTTTTGATTTCTTGAGGCAGGAGGAGGGGGGAATATGCCTTACATTTACTGTTATTTTTAAAATTTTAAACACTGAAAATCATAGGTAATTTATATATGATGTATTTCCATATTAGCTCAAAATATACTTCATGAATATCGCTGCTGCTAGAGGAGCCACGCTTTCACATGGTTTTGCTGTTCATAAACAAGTTTTCTTTTCACAAGTGGACACGGGGATCATTTTGTGACTACTGTACTGCAAGCTCCTGTCAGCAAACCTGTGTATCTGTGGCTTTCACAGTATCATTACTTTTGCATGTGAAGCATCTCATCCACAAATGTCTGCAGGACTTCAGTCTGCATTGTGAGTATTTTGCGCATGTTATGAGGAAATATCTCCTGGATTTTCTAGGACGCTTTATTCCCCGAGTATGGATTATTATTTTTTTCAGTAGTACTTTTTCTTTGCTGAGGTAAACACCTAGAAATCATCTGTCTGCTGAGAGAAAGTAGGTTAGCTTGTTGTCCCCAAGGATGACAACCACAGCTATCTGTTCCCGGTACTGTATTGGCAAAATACTGTTTGTGATGAAAATAAGGTTGGTCAGAGCTGTAATGCAGGCTACCGCTCACCGTGTTCGAGCAAGACCAGCTCTTGTTGTTTGGAGTCAAACTAGTGGCAGAAGGAGTCATTTCAGCACGCTGTGAACTTAGTCTGCACAAAATAATTTTGTTATTCGTTGTATAGGAATACATGTATCCATTGTACATTCGTCAAAAGGAAATTTTAGTTCTATTCCTAGAGTTACCAGGCATGTCTGTCTTTCTACAATTGAATTTATTTTCAGTTTGCCTATTGGGCTTGTCCCTGTGCATTATTTGCCCCCTCCCCATTATTATAACCTCTTTTTTCTCTTTCTGGTAAGAGTACTCTGTAGATTTTTCATAAATCTGTGCTATCCTTATGGGGTTTTGTTCAGTTTATTTTTCTGGGATTTTTTGGGTGCTTTCTACCTACTGAATTCCTTTTGAAAAAAGAAAATTTCAGAGAAAAATAAGATCCTAGCACTAATACCTGCCTGTTGTCTGATTTTGAAGGAACTATGAAATCATCTACAAACAGTCCCTTGAATCTGAGTCCAGCCTAGGCAGCATCACTGAATCCAACTTTTCAGGTTTTTAAAAAAAATTCAATTACAGAGGTTTCATTTGGCTTTGTTTTGCAATGAAGGTATTCCAAAGCAGCAACTGTGACAACCATGGTGTTTTGGAAAACCAGTTAACAGAAATATCACCAAGATTACATTGCTCTGAAATTCTTGTTCCACTGATTTTTTATGAATACAGAGTGATCTTCCAATGGACTGATATGAGAAGAGAAACTTAAAAAACGTATTTTGTGCACAAAGGTTTGTGCTGCTGGAACAGTTTAAACATAGGATTTTCAGTGCCTGTATCTTCAAGCCATATTCAAGGGCACCTTGATTTAAACTGTAACCAGTGCCCCAGTGTATAGTCACAGGGTTATTTCTGTTCTTTGGGGAGAAAATCAGGCTGCCAATGCACATGTCCTTCATGGCAGAATATCTGTCTAGAGAGAGGAAAGCAGATGTATGTATAAGTCTAAAAATCCCAAATATAGCCTCTAATAGGTGTGATAATTATTTTCAGGAAAAAGTGATAAGATGCAGTTTAAATCCGTGGGGCACATTGTTCCAATGAATGTGTAGTGTATTTATTAGGGTACTCATAGGATTTATAGCTGCTCCAAAGAAGTACATCTGCTCTATGACTACAGGCAACATTAGTTTCTAGGGAAAGTTTCTTGAAACTTTTTTTAATATGCTTTAACCTCTTGCATGCTGACTTGATTTATCTAAAAGTGAGTTGCTCCACTTAGTCCTCACCGGCAAAGGCTAGATGACAGCTTCCAGCTGCTCTGGGTGCTCAGGCTGGGGTAACTCATCTGGCTTGAGTCCCAACTCCAGACTGTCAAGACTCAAGCACACATCACCCAAAACCTGTGTAATTCCTGGTTTCTGAGAAGGGAAATCCAGGTATAAAGACTGGATGGGAATCATAGGTCTCCAGCAGTACCTGATTTAGACAACCAGGGGTTGCAGGACACACTATGGCATGCAGCAGCAGTTAAGTGTAGGGGGGTATATGTCTATGTACATATATAGAATGACCTGCTGGTCCTGAGAAATGGATATGCTAAAAGAATAGCCCAACAAAAGCCCATGTCTATGCTGCACGCTTGGCTTGGCCCCATTTGTACTCAGTGCTTTGACCCAACAAATCTCCTGCCCCATAGCTATGCTCATGCTGGCAGGCTCACAGCTTGGAGGTGCCAAGGAAGAGTCTTTTAAACCACCTCCCATCTCTGTGTGACTGCATGAGCACTGCCCCCTTGTTCACTGTCAGTCAGGTATTGAGCCAACCTGTTTAACATCTCCTGGGGACAGGGGGAGCACACGCAGGCAGCTGGGTAAAAGTAGGAGGCAGCACCCGCCGGCTGAAGGGTAGTGGTGGAAGATGTTCCTGTCCTCCATCTCTCATGCCCAGCCGCGGTGCAGGGGACCATCCTCCAGACTCACAGAGCGTGGGAGGCTGTCAAGTCTCACCCAGCAGAGCCGGCTCCCCTGCAAGTGTTTACAGACGAAAGCTGGAGCTACCATAACCCTGGGAGATGGTTAGCAAGCTGGACCACGACCTCATCATACCCCAACCATGGAGGACAGACAGAGCCAACTCTGAGACAGCTGAAGAGGGAGATTCTGTTTTGCACAAAGGAAGAAGGAAAGGGGAAAGAGATTAAATAGAAAAAGAAAAAAAAAAGAACCCAATGAAATGAGAAGGAATGAATTTTTCCTTGTATTTCATGGCAAGTTATTATTTCTGTGACAAAAAAAGCTGAACCTCATCATGCCTCCCCATAGCTGCTGAATTTGTATGACCAATGCTGCATGACCGTTCCTCCTCGTATGTGCCCATTTGTGGCTGAAGGTGTGAACTAGAGAGAATGTAACTACTTGCTTGATATTTAGGGCAGAGTAGTCAACAATTGTTAGTTCTGCTGGCAAATGACCAGTAGGTCAGGCTGTTACTCAGAAATATCACAGGATGATGTTGCCGCTCAGAGTGCTGACTAAGGGAGAGGAGGAGTGGCAAATAAATGAGCAATCATCACGGTGTTTTGCTTAGGATGGAAATTTCAATTAGGATTCTATACTCCTCCTGCTTCTTGTTCTTCCTTGTGGCAATCTTTTTACACAACAGCAAGATGTTAACAGTGCAGAATAAAAGGCGTGCTCATAATTTTCCTTTTTTTTTTCCCTTGAACACCATATTTGCTTATGTTTTTCTTCCATTATACGTAGGAATTGAATAAAGAAAAAATGGTGCTGGGCTGTTTCTTTCCACAGGGCTTTTAATTTTTTTCAAGCCACCCCTGTCTGAGCATTTGTACCTTTGAGAGCAACGGTACATTTGCTCCCTTTTCTCCACAAACACCAGGTCCCCTCTAGGAACCTGCTGTTCTTGTATGCAAAGATGTAAGAGCAGTGGATAGCAGCAGAACAGTCTGTCTGAAACCCATTCTCATCTTTTTTTTTTTTTTTATCCCAAGCGTTATCTCACTCATTATAAGACACTTCCGTTCCTCTACTTCTTTTTCTTTCAACTTTTTTTTTTTACCAAAAAAACTCCCTGGGTCTACTGTTATTGGCTTTGATGGACAGATGAAGTATGATAGCCTGAGACACATTTGACAGAATATGACTTTGGCCTGCATAAATTACTGTCAGGGAATTTTCAGGGAAGTACTGAAGTAAATTTGCACTGACTAAAAAATGAGTTATAAATTATAGCATAATCACTGCTGCTGAACAATTTGATGGGTAAAACAATTAACTGAGTTTACACTCTAGGTGAGTCCTCATAATTTTTCCTTATAGTTTAATTTCTCAAACTGCTCTGAGACCTTTGGAGGAAAAGATTTTAGAAGAGGCATTTTCCCACTACCTTGTCAAAAATCGTATTTCTTTCCTGCCAACATTGTGTCTTTCCTCTCACAGCTAATTCAGAGATGGCAGGTTTTGCTCTTTCCTCACATACCCATACCAACTTCTATGAGGGGGTAGCCAGGACCTTTCCACCTGTGGAAGTACCTTCCTGGTCCTTTTCTGCACCATGTCACCAAATCCCAGGCTTTTCAAACAATATTCTTGAAATACTTCAGTTAAGGGGATAAGAAATGAAAGAGTTTGTGAAGCTCAGGATCCTTATGGGATGCTCCTGAAAATATACTTCAGGCAGTGGCCTATATTTTATGCATTCATTGTCAGCAGTAGCTTTAAGTCAGTGAAGGTAATCTCTTCTGTCTGGTGAAGAACTCCTGACTGGAAAATAACACTGGTTTTATAGCTAAAATAGGCAGAAAATGTGAATGTTTCTATTATTAACTTTATCTTATTTGTGACACTACCCTTTGTGAGGCTGTATTTTTTCCATTTTGAGTTTTTTCTACCCTGTAAAGAAGTTTGGGTTTAGTTTTTACAGACAAAACTGCAAATTTTCTAGATTTTTCACCCCATGTCTTGTGAAACTGCTTTTCTTAAAATCTGCGGTCTTCACTATTATGGTAAAACAAATCCAGTTTTCCAGCCTTTCTGACTATTACTAAATCCCCCAAAACATGAATTCTAAAGCTTCTAGATTTTGGAGGCAAATAAACTGCAGCACTTTTTACTTTTATAATGTCATTATTTTCATGATAGACTCATGACTGTGGGAACAGAGCTTGTGATCACCGAATGCCTGGCATGGCCTTGCATGAATCCTTGCTGAAATGCAGCAGCAGGCTAAGGTGGGGAAGGCACTTTGAAAAAGAGACAAATAAATAACCAGTGTGCAGCTGCCTCAATCCTGAGGGTGCTGGCACAGAGGCTAGGCTGCTTTTAAGCTGCCTACGCGCAAGGAGCAAGCATCGATCTTCTGTCCAGCTACTCGCTTCCATCAAGAGGGGTAGCCGGCAGGATGCTGCCTGCCAGCTACAGGCAGCTCTGCAGCAGGCAACGCTCAGTTATACCTGTTTGTGCTCACAGACAGCTATGAAGAAACGGCAGGGGATTGCCCAGGCTTTGAGGGAAGAATGAGACAAGAATATTTTGCTGCTTTTTGTGAAGTGACTCCCTAACTAATCATTGCAGCTTGATTGCTTCGGGTCCTGTAGCTTTGCTCTCACCGCCAACCCTGCCCTCCCAGCCCGCAGCAGAAGATGCAGAGGACCTTCTTCCCGCATCCTATTTGGGCCCCACATATCGCAGTGACAGCACCCTTGCCACCGCAGAGCCATGCAGCCTGCCCTCCCTCTATAGCCTCTGGGATGCGCGGGCCTCTTGCATTAGCACTGAAGGGAAGGGGAAGGGGCAGGCACAGCAAGATGGTCGGTGCCTGTTGCCACTTGTGCCTGTCGCAGAAGGCAGGCTTGACGTCGCTGCTGTCACTGTCTAGCACATGCAGGGCAGCAGCCAGAGCTGCCTCCCCTTTCCCAGACCATCAGGAGAAGTGGCCACAGCTTCACCTCCTCCGTCTCTTCCCAGCTCTGTCTCACCAGACTTCCCGTCCAGCCCTGGGTTGGTGCTTGCTCTTTGTTCTTGGGAGACAAAATCAGCTTTACACAGGCAGCTGCCTGACTCAGGCCTCTTTACTTGACAGCATGCAGAAAGTGGTGTGTCCCTCTCAGCAATGTGATGACACAGAGTGCCCAGATGCCAGCAGCACCCTTGCGGTGGCAGGGAGATGGATGGCAATCTACAAAGCCTGCCCAAGAGCCACAATAAATACTCAAAGCAGTAACACCAAGTCTAGTTGCATGCTGTGTTTACCTGCTTGATATAAATTTAGCTTGAACTGTGATATATTGTCATGACTGTTAGGTNGGGGGGGCAGTTATTACCTAAAGCAATACCCAAGGAGGGAAAATAGACTTTTCATTATAAAAAAGGTGCTAGAGATGTAGGAGTAATGCTTTGCTTACCCAGTGACTCCCTGTTTGATTTCAAGTAATTTTCTCCGCATATAATTATTTTTCATATATATATATAAGTATAAAATAGGGGTATTCCTTTCTGCTCTCCCTTTTTCTATTTGGAATGAAAACTCTTTGGGACAGACACCTTCTCATTCAGATTCACACAGTATGCCTCAAGTGCTTGCTACTGTGCCCATTCTTATCCATACAAAATTTCTCCATCTGTGTTTGCTCTTTAAATTGTCCAGATTAGATTCCACAAATGGTCTTACAGAGTGTATTGAATTTATGGCAGAGGTGAGCAGTGCACCTTGAATTCATACTGCTCAGCGAGTCACGAGGCTCAGACTCCAGAGTCCAGATATACACATGTGCTAGCACTCTTAGCTTCAAAGTGAACCAAAAACTAGAAGGGGTCCATTTCCTGATTCAGGACTAGATTGAACACAATCTTGCAAGAATATCTAAATTCATGACTTTCCATCCAGCCATGGCAGCAAACAGGAAATCAATTAGTCTCATTAGATTTTTGCTGCTTTAGGATAAAATCTTATGAGAACACCTCATTACTTTGCTGTACTTCAAACTGGACTTAAATTTTCTCCCTCTTTTAGATTGATCCTTAAGCACTAGTGGTAGCTGGACCCATACCCAACCTCTATGTCTCCTGCCTATGTCTGCCTGAGTCCCTGGCAGCCCTGAGGAAGCTGTGTGCAGTTGTTCTGTTAGGATCCAGTAATTGAAGTACTTAACCCTATCACGAAAGGACAAGAGAGTGCAACTCCACATCAGCGGAGGATAACCTACCCTCTCCTCAGTAGGAAGGCAATGAAACTCATCAGTATATTGACATAGTAGATTTACAGTACAAGGCTCTCTCTGACTCTGATTGTTTTCCTGATAAGCGCTTTTCCTGCTCAGCCTACTTGCCTTGCCAAGAAATGTCCTTTGATAAACCTTTCTGCCTCTGAAAATACTACTGTTTTCATTCTAAATATTTTGTGATTTTCATTTTGGACTTAGATGTTTTAACAAATTACATTTGCATGTGATATAACACCAATTTGTTGAATCCTCTCTCGTCTCTGAAGCAATTCTGAAAATGAAATTGTGCGTCCTCCTCAGAAAGTCTGGAAAGAAAATTTGGCAAAAAAATAATACAGAACTCCCCGTCACCACAATCAGCACATGCAATGCCACAGAGCCTGTACACTGACTTTTAATTCTTTCCTGACTGTATATATTCACCACTTGTAATAATGCAGATTTGTATATTTGGATTAAAATAATCCAGAATGCAAATATGGAGGCCATTGAAACCAAGCTCTAGTTGCAGCTAAACTGAATGACTGGCAACCAAAAGCACTAGGGGAGGGAAACCTACCAAGCATTAATTCTGGATGAAATGAAAACGTAACACTGGAGGAAGCAGGAGTTTGCATCCTGCGGCTGCAAGTTTGGGGTGTTCCGGTAAAACATTATTACAGCTTACGATGCGGAGAAACGCCTTGTGCCAGCTCCAATTCCTCCCTTGGGCTGAGCCTGCGGGGCCTGATGTTCCCCCCAGCATGAGAGGGTTTGGACACCGCGATGGGCGCCGGGACGGGCTGCATAGCCCTCCCTGCCTGCCCGCTGCCTGCCCGCCCGCTGCCCGCTGCCTGCCTGCCCGCTGCCTGCCTGCCCTCTGCCCGCTGCCCGCCTCCTCCCCACGCAGCCCCCACGCAGCCCCTTCCCACGTCCGCCCTTGGCTCATCGCTCCCCGCTTTGTCCCCCCTTCCCCCTTCCCGTTTTCAGGCGGAGAGGAGGCCGACACCTACTGACGAGCCTGCAAAACTGCACCCGGAGAAGGGTGGAAAGGCTCGGTCCCCGCCCGAAAGGTTCGGTCCCTGCCCGGTCCCCCGAGGGGCTCCTCCGGGAGGCCTCTCCTCCCGCCGCCCAGCCCTGCGGGCTCAGGGGAGGCAGGGGTTTACAGCCCCGGCTGCACAAAGCCTGCTCGGAGGCTGCGGAAAGTTTCCTCGGCGAGGTGCGGGGAGTCCTGCAGGCACGATGTAGCGGGAAGGGGATTTGTATACGTTTCTCTCGCAGGAGGGCACATGGAAAAAGAGGGAACAGATTTCCGATGGTCTTAAAATTAGTGTTTAATGGGCCGAGGAAGGTGCTGTAGTCTGATTAATTAATTAAAATTAATTAATAAAAACACAAGTCATGGAAGAGCAGGTGCTTTCACACCTAAACTCCCTCGAAAAAGAGGTAGCTGGGCACTGCAAAATGGACAATGCCAAAATATATGCCAAAATATGTCCATAGGGAAAACTGTACTGGTTTTGATATTGTATGAAAGACATCTCAAATATTTTATGACAGCGTACAGTCATTTCAAAATCTTAAGGTGGACCCTTCATCAAAACTCTCACTTGCGTACCCTGGCTTTGCATATTCCTTTGCTTTCAGTATTTTCAGCCACCTTAGCACACCCTTTTCTCCATGGCTCTATCTACTCTGGGCAAACAGATGGATGTGCCACTCGTGGTTGAGGGAGAGGAAGGTCAGAAGCCCAGAAGTTGCTGCCAGGGTAGCCGTCATCTTACTGCTGAGTCTTGAGTTATTTTGGGGCATTGAGTGTCCACTGAGAGCTTCTTCAGTTTGGAAGGCAATGGAGCTATGTCAAGAAGTAACCCCTAGAAGAAATGAAGTTAGATGTAAGGCTACTTCAGTATGAAGTACAACTATCCTCTTGCTCTGGCATGAAAGGACGTATCCCAGCTCTTGCTGCCCTTAGAAATCATATGCTTCTCACAGCTGTTGGGAGGCTTGAACTACTTGTCTGTTACAACACATGCAGTTCCATGTAAACCCTTGAGTTTTAAGAGAATAAACAGCCACTTCACTACTGGTACCAGATGAACATTTCCAGGACAAATGGAAGTCTGTATAAGCTTGAAATACTCTATCAGTAGTTGTTTACATTAGTTATTAACATTTTTGCTTGCAGAGATGAAGGACTGTTCACAAAGAATCAGTGCTTAACGGCTAAGCCTTGCCACAGAAAAGCCTCTGGCATTTTATCTTTAAGATTCCAGCATATTTCTGGTGCTACTTTTATACTTCTCTGCAATAAAAAGCTGATTCCTCCAAGCGCTTTGGATTTGCTTGCTTCAGATTTATAGACCAGCTTTTTAGCACTGCTCCCAGGTACTACAGGAAAGGGGAAAGCTGCTTCAAGTTCCTACAGATTTCCATTTCGGGGTGCTGACTTTTCCAGTAGCTTCCACTTTCCAAAAGCAATGTTTTTATTTACTGGGGAGCCAAGTGCAGCAAACTTGGGCTGACATACCTACTTAAGGAGGTGGACTGGCTGTGCAAATCAAGCCAAGAGCAAGGGCCAAGGTAAATGGGCACATTTATGGAAAGGAGTAGAAGTTAAGCCCAGGTTGCTCCACCATTTGAAAGACTCCTCCCCTTCCTCTCTCCCCAGCCAAAACGAATGTTGAATGTGGGAGGGTTTGGTGTCAGGCTCTACTGCCTGTAAGCAATAATGTCAGTGTTTTTATAAAAAAAAGTCTCCATTTGATGATGTGAGGCAGTGCTAAGCTCTCTGCAGATCTGTAGAGACTGCTGGAGGTAGGATCTCCAGGTGAAGGTTAAGACACGAAAATATGGCAGTCCCATGAGAAACATGCTCACTTTGCTCATTTTATTTTCGAGCGTGGGGCCGTCAGCTCCGAGCAGTGACAGTCCAACCCCTTACACAGGCAATAGCACCTGCCCCTGGAGCCAGCTATCATGCAATGTTGTGGCACAAGCATTGCCAGGGCACAGATGGCAAGGGGACTTCTGCAAGCGCATGTCAGCATTCATGCAGACCTGTAAATTATTTTCCTTAAAAAAACATGCAATAGGCAACCTGGATTGCTTTAAAATGTGTGGTTTAGATCAAAGCTGAATGAAACAAGATGCAACTAGGTCATCCAAGACAGTACACCGAGCGGTCACATATAACTCACAACCTATAGGAGACTTGCCCAGGTCACTGTAGGGATCTCAAATGGCACTAGAAACTTAAGCGAGTCAGCTCCAGGTTGCTGTGGACTATACTGTGAATGTAGATACATAAGTGTAGGAGTATTACTATGGGAGCTGAATCCACCCTAACTCTCTAAAGTTATATATCTGTTAGTCTGAGAATTCAGTAGGGCTAATAGTCATTCTTTACTGTTATTAAAGGCCTTAACTTTTTTCTTGTCACAGACATGGATAACCCTTAGAGACAATGAGAGCAAAAAATCCTTTCATTTCACTTTAAAATACTCTGGTGAGAAAAGTCTTGCTTTAGAAAGTCGCCTAGCTCATTTGTTTTATTTCACAAATTACCCAAGCGCCCATTTGTGCTTTATAACTGGGATTCAGCGTTAGCTCTTGATTAGAAGAGCTGTCATCTGCTTTTCTGTGCAGAAACATGAATCATGAGCAGGCAGTTATCGGCAGAGCTCTGGACCATTTAAATTCACAAAGTCAAATTTAAAAAAAAAGAGAGAGAGGCGGAAAAACAAAAAGCATTTGTTGCGCAAGAAGGCCCGGGTGAAATTCTCAGAACTTATCTGCGCTGAGAAAGTATCAATAACCGTAAAATTTCACAGCCCCCTTTTTAGAACCGCAGCCTCAACGTTTTGTAGGGGAAATAAAGCTTTGGTTAACCTTGGCACTGGCAGACCTCATTAAAATAACAGCCTGTCACTTTCGAGTTTAAAATAACAGGGTTGTCAGTTTTATATTCAGCGGAACAATCTACGGTCTTATTCTCTGGGAAACACTGCGGGTGTGTGTCGGGGGGCTGGCAGCAGCGCAAAGGCTGAGCAACACTGCCATCTCGAGGAACCCCCAGACCCAGGGTGCTCCCCGGCAGCTGGGGGGAACATGATGCTCAAACCCCGCTGAATCCATGCCGTACGCACTTCACTTTTCCAAAGGCTAAAAAATAATCCGCGGTCAAGTGCGTGGTGGTTCGGCAGCTGCTTGGCATTTAAATTTGTTTTGTGAGTCAGTGTGGAAATGTATAGTGTATGAAAAAATAATCTTCATATAGAGCAAATAAAGTTCTGCTTTGCTTGTTCCGAATCAAAGCAGGTCACCCTCGCTGAGGTACCTAATGTGTATTGAAATGTTGGGCACCTAATGAGCTGTTCTAAATAAAAATATGCACCGAAGCTCCCTACATCTAAGCCGTGGAGAAATGCAGATGCCTTAAAAAAACCTCCGAGAGAGACATCCTCTTTAGCTAAATTCAAACACCTGGGTGAGATAGAGGAAGTCCAGTTCAGTTGTTTATACATAAGTGCCTAGTGCCTCTGAGACATCTATATGAAGATGGCAGAGGTAACAAAGGACATACCGGAGACACGTTGAGGAGCAGCCCCTAAATCTTAGGGGTCCAAGTTAACTGCTTTTCATTAAGCCCAGTTTACGAGGAAAACTGAGTCTCAATTAAAATACCCAGCTGTCCTATACTAACCTGCTTGTGACATACGATTCTCGCTCTGACTGTGACACCCACACATAGCAGAGACATAAACATAACAACCAGTTAGAAACAGTATATAATATGTGCTTGCTGACCTAGTCCTTTTAAACAAATTGTTGGCCATTAGTCTTAGAATGCTTTCGGATTAAATCCCTAATGGACATAAATACTGATCGATGTATGAAAGTCAGGTGCAGTTTTCTGCTGGTACGGCATAACACAAATCAGACCGCGATGATCTGTTTCTTCTTCCTACCTGGCCACGCCCATAGAATCATAGAATGCTTTGGGTTGGAAGGGACCTTTAGAGGTCATCTAGTCCAACCCCCCATGACGAAGGGCATGCTCTTCACGATCCCACATGCAGCTCAGGTGGTCAAGTGCTGCATCCATAAATCTGTTATCAAGCTGCCCGTCATTATACAAGCTGTACATCATCTTTAATAAAGACTGCAAGGGTGCTGGGTGCGTGGCTGGCTATGTTAGATGCATCTAGGGGAAAGCAAGCAGCAGGCAGGAGAAAACTGTCTGGTTTTTCACCTGGAAATAATGTAGCATGACGAAGTGGCATTAGTTAAATGTTGCTTGTGAATTAAAGGGCAAAGGAGTATGTGACTAAAGAAACTACACAGACACAAGCGTGGCTTGTGATGGCTACTTTCGTGTCTTTTCTCTAACACAAAACCCCAGGCTTCTTTCTCCTCGCTGTCTGTAGCTGTCCTGTTAGTGTGACACACTGATAGGATACACTTTACATACCCGGCCTGAAGTCCCTGAAATTACAGCGCCTCGTCACAAGCATCCACTTGAAACATCTTCCAAGTGGCTACACCACTGCATACCAACCCACGGTACGTCATCCAGAGTCGCACCCTGGTACACCAGAGAAGCAACATCAAGTGAGCAGCCAGAAACATTTGTACATTTTTCCAGGGCATAAAGGCTTAACTCGCAATGGGACTTTGTATTGAGGTGTTTCTGAGCATCCCCAGGGAGAAGGTACCACAGAAAGGCAAGCTGAATATTCTGCTTGCATTTCAAAAGGAAAATCTTCCCAAATTGCAGATTAAACAAACAAAAAAAAATGCAAGGCAGAAACATCAGAAAAGAAGGTTAATGAGAACCATTTCTTCTTAACACAAGCAAGACTCCATATTATTTTATTTCATTTATTGCATTGAACCTGGGTCAGTTTTGGACGCATTCCACCATCTTTGAACACTATTTTAGATATTCCTCTGTCTGCAAGAGTAGGGATTATATTGGTGGGGATGATAAATCTGGAAGGACTATGAGGTGGACTTGCCAGGGGAGGACTTGGCAGTGGAGGAGGAGGAAAAAAGGGAATTTACTTTTTAAAAAATTTTTTAGGGACCCCACCTTTAAAATTTGCTTTTTGGCCCCTGTTGCTTCTGGGCACACATTATCCCACTGCCAAAGAAGCACATTTCCATCGGAAATTAAACCAAAGTGGATTCCATGGGCAATTGGCTACCCACTTCACAAACAAGTGTCTTTTTTGGATCTTTCATGCCTCATAAAACATAGTCATCTCACTTTTAGTTCTGCATGGTATTTTCAATGCTTTTTTGAATTGTCCTGGTGAGCCTTTCGATTTATCCAGATGTCCTGAATTAAAACAAGGAATGCTAAGGTCTGATTCCTGCTAAAATAATGGGCTTGCTTTTTAGCTCACCTCATTACTTTGGAGTGCAAGATGAGTAAAGAAGACAGAAATGTTGGTCAGCTTTATTTACTTGCTGGTAACTGAGCCCATGCTGGTAGGACTGGAACAGAGCTCATGGGTGCTGTTCCAAGTTCTGCTGAGGAACTGCATGACATAAGTGACTGCCTCGGTCACACAAGAAGTCAGTGGCAGAAGTAAGAAATGAACTGTATTTCTCAATGTAGGGCATGTAACTATACCATTTCCATAACTCTGGATATTCATTTCTCTTTGGAAATGATGCAAATATTTAACTTTTCTCACCTACACAGTAACACTTTTCTTCTGGTAGCAATTATAGATGAAAGCCAGGCTATTTTAATATCCATTTCTACATATCGCTCAGTAAATTAAAAATGTAACTCTTTGCATGGCTCTCGCTATGTCCTTTTTCTTATGAGAGAGAAAGTATTGCAATTCAAAACAAGTTTAGTACCTTCAAAGTAGCTGGAAAAAAAGTTGTTCCACATAATATCAGGGCTACATCAGGAAGATAGCTAGGGAAAGTTAGGCTAACTACAGCCAAAGATATCTGGCTGTCTTAATCCGAATAAATCTGTGCTAGAGAAAGTGGAAAGGAAATATGTAAAATATCAAAATTGCATGTCTCGTGTTTCAATGTTTCCGCAGAAGTCTAACCGAGCTTGAAAGTTAATCTTTAATTCAAAGACTGGAAATTCCAAGGAATCATTTACAAGGCCACAGGTCACTAGGGGGATACAGTAGTCTGACTTCGTAAATCACAAGCAAGCCATGTTAACTGAATCCTTAGTGGCTTTTATCTCATTTTCAAGGGACTGTACATCTGTTACATATTTTTTAAATGCTGGCAGTGATCAAAACTATGTACGGAGGAACATGTGTAACCATGGGGACTAATAAGAGACTTTCTGTGGTCATGCTTGAGGAGATCCCAGAACTGAAGCCACCAAAACCCACAGGCAAAAGTTTTACATGTCATGGTAGTTGTTCCATCACCTAATTCTATTCTGCATTTGGAGTACATTAAAAGTACTCCAAAGTCATTGCCTGCCCGAACGTTCATCATGCAGAAGTGAACATGGCCATCAGGCTACTCCCTGAAGAGGGGGTGAATCAATCGGTGTTTGTAATTCCTCTTTCAAGGCCATCAGAAACCACACTGCGCTTCCAGAAAACAAGTTTCAGGGTAAGGTTCAAGGAACTGTTTAGGCAGATGTGCAAACTCCAATGCTCAAAGCTGAGAGGGTTAACAGAGGTCCAGTCACACAGCAGGAAAGAGCAAGACTTGCAGGCTGAGTCCACAAGTTTTTTAAAGCTCGATGGTGAAATAATGCAATGGGGAAGGGAGGATAGCTATGAAGGGAAATACCTGAGAGGGATAAAAAGTGTTAAAATGCACCTGAATTGGAGGCGTCTAGAGAGGGCTGCAAATGATAACCTGTCCCTAAGCGGTATTCATTTTTGCTATTGCTGCTTTTTGTGAGTCATGTAAATGTCTCCCTCCCCCCCAGGTTCTAAAATGGGGATGACAACTCAGGGGGATGTTTGAGATTTAATTAGCTGTCATTTACCTACAATCCTGGGTAAAGACAGACCATCTTATTTTATCAGGTGCACTTCTGAAATGCAAAAAAAAAATCTTTATTGTTAGGAAATTTAATGATTTGTTTTCTATGTGCAGTCACGTATAGAGTATGTAAACATCATTTAATATCTTCAGAAGTGACTGGGGAATGGGAGTCCTCATTTTGATTTTCAGGGAGTATCTGGAGAGCCTGTGCAGCATGTGAGATGTGAGAACCTCTCTCCATTCTTTTGCTGACTTCTCTGAAAATACAAGGTTTGTACTCCAAATTACAGCCCTTAACAAGGGGTGTTGACTCACTTGTGGTTCAAAACAGAAGTCTGCAGTCTTCAAGCACCAGCTGCAATTCGATTATGGTAGAAATCTGAATATAACTCTAAACATCTGAGTTTTGAATAGCTTAAAATAACTTCCAGATAGCAACGAAGTTATTGCTCTGAAAAGTAATTACTCATCACCGATATCAATCAGATTGCTTGTGTAAATAGTTATCCAGGCACAAGCAATAAATGAGAAAATCTGTCCTTTTGACTCTCGTGTTCCCCAAGCATATATGAATGGGCCTTCCTCCCTGTAAACCCTCCCCCCTATATTTTCTATAGGATTTCTCTATCTGATTTACCGCACGGTGCCCTAACAGGAGTTTGCACACCTCCCTGTGAACACTGGGGCAGTTTAACTGAGTTGCTTGTGCTGGTTTGCTGTACCAGTATGGGCACTGGGGTTTTTACCCTCAGCATGGGCAGAAGGGGAAGTACAAGAGGCTGCTGTCTGCCCAAAGACCCTGGTCCCATGGACCAAAGACATCAGAGAGGGCAGGCATCCTGTGACCATCCCCACTGCTGCTGAAGGTGTGCCCATGGTTTGTAAACTGGAATTTAGTTTTTGGCTTGACAGGGCTCCCCTATTGAGACTTTAAAGGCTTGCAAATGCTGCTAGTACCTCACATGAAAACAAAGCAACTAGGGCTTGGCAAGGGGTGTGGAGGAGATTTATAAGGTGTCAATCATGGCAAGAAATACTGTCAAGAACTCATGCAGCTAAATACTGTCCTACTTATTTCTTACAGATGAAAATGCAGACAGTGCTTCTGAAATAACATCCTTGGCTGTTTCTATCTCCTGGCTTATAAAGTGACATTGCACAGAGTTTAAGCACGGCAAAGCAGCATGGGCCATTTGCTCAGAGAGCTATCATGTCTTCAGAACAAAAGATAAAAGAGATAAATAGCCAAGTACAATATTGTACCTCAACAACCTAAAAGCCAATCCCAAAACTGAATGGAAGAATGGAGAGCTTTTATTTCTTGGTTTTTTAAAGAATAAAGCTCAGCAATTTCCTTTAAAAGCTATTCAACAATCTCCCCTAAATCCTATTACAACTTAATGTGAAATGCTTCGGTATCCATAAGAACAACAGTGGCACCATTCATCCTTCGTAGTCTGTCCTTTGTTGTGTTTTCTGTCTATTCTTGTAGATTTTTCCACTCTAGTAAACCAAACTCAAACTAAGAACTGATAATATTTTAGCCTTTTATTTATTAAGTTGATGCTGGAAACTCAGTTTGTTCCTGCTTGCTGCCTGAATCATGCCAAATTATATTATTGTTCAAGGAGTTTATAATGTAAAGAAACTGTTTTGGTACTGTCCCAACATTTCTTGAATGTGAAGTCTGTATCCAGCTACAGATATTTATCTACACCTAACAGCAAAGATGGATATAGTCTCTGCATGTATGTATATACACAAACTTCTCGCTGTTACCGAGATCCAAATGTACTGCAATGTATTCAGCCTGTGTATCTTAAATCAGTTCAACATCAGATCAGCACTGCATATTTTTTTTTAAACCTGTGCATGTAGCTCTAAATATAATATTTATCTAAGGCATGACCAAGTTGGTGGGTGAGACATTTTATATGATGTACACTGTTTAACTGAATTTACTTTCAGCAGGCTGTGAGGCATATTAATTCTTAGAAAGATGTATAGTTAGAAAACCTTAGACAAATGGAGACTAGAAAAAGCAAGATGTAACATGCTTTTCATAAATGTCTTGCCTATGGAAAAAGGTGATTTTGATTATTTGTACTCTCCAAACCAAATGCTGAGTGCCTTGCTCGTAAATACAGGAATTTAAGTTTTAGCACCTTCAGCCCTTTTAACCTTCACCATCATCACCATTACGGAATTAAACAACCTATTATTTAACACAATAGTTAGCATGGCTGATGTTTTTAACCTGATTTCCCTCTCGTTGTCTCTTAATCAGGTAACAGACATTAAAGAAAAGCTAAAGCTCTCTAAAAAGTTCTGGTCAACATTACCCTACACGATCTGCAAGGATGAGCGAGTGACAGCCGGTCCGTCAATCGAGGAGGACTGCTGGAACGGCCACACCAAGGCGAGGTGAGGTGGACCCCTCTCCACCACACTTGGTCCAAATCCCCATCCGGCCTGAAGCAATCACGAAACTGAGGGCATTTCACACCACTGTTTATAAGAGTGAAACGGAAATGGGGAGAACAAGTAATTGCCCAAACGCAGCTTGTAGTCGAGATTATTTATTGTCAAGGTGCCATTAAAGCCAGAGTGTGAGTCAGGGTAAATGTGCACAGCATGTCAGCGTGTGAACACGGAAAATGTTCATTGGTTCAGCTCCAGAAGGATAACTTATGCTGGGATTTCAAAGAGCTCTTTAGCTCCATTTAGCATCCCTGTGTTGGGACTGACAGCTTGTGAAGCAATTACACTCTCGGGATATCATACTGGGATGAAACAGAAATTGGAATTTTGGCTCTATTTGCTATTGGCTGGCAAAGCGTAGGGCCATTTGCTGGGGGAATAAAAAACACAACTGAAAAATAGCCAGCAGAGAATAAATGTAACACTCCTACTTATCTTGTGTAAAGGGCTTGACCTTATGTTACTTCATCAGAGGTACCGTGGTCATCTGCCCCTGTTTGTGATGAGCTTTCTGGGAGTTTTAATTTTGAAGTTTGCTTGGCTCTGGCTGTGGCAGGGCCGGAGCTGGCAGATGAGCAGGTTTCTCCAAAGGTTCCACTGTGGATTCATCAACTGACAGAGGAGAGGATCTGATTATCCCTGCTGAGAAAGAGAGAGAGGAATTGGCTCAAGGACCACACCAGGGGCAATCAGGTTTCAGGTCTGCAGGGGTAGCCTGTGCTTTTGGAGAGACAGGAGGCGTGGAGAGGTTTGAATGTCTGGTGAGCACTGAATCTGGAGAGCAGTGATGCTTTCTGGCACTCAGGGACTGCAATCTTTATTTTCCTTTTACCTGATGATACAAATGAAGCCAGAATCAAAAAATGGGCCAATAACACAAAAAAAACCCACAAACATACAAAAAGAAAACAACAAAAAAAGTGAGACAAGCACGTAAAATATAAAAACTCAGTGAAAATAAGACAACATGGGAAAAAACTCACAAACCTGTTAAATGTCATTTTGCATGGATGGGTGGATGGACAGATACATAGATAAATTACACCCACCCCATCACCTAACCATTTTTATAAGGCACACACTTTACAGGGGGAGGTTTTGCACTGAACGCACGCCCTTTCTCCTAGCCTTACTACATAATGCTCAAAAGAATTCATTTTACAGATGAGAGCAGAGGGCTGTTTGGGATGCTGCTAGCCCACTGAACCCACTTTGAGACGTATATGAATGAATCTGTCCAAAAACACGGGTCACTGCTCAGTTCCTAAGTCGCAGATCCAGAGAAAGCCCCTGGGGACTCTGAGAAAGACAGCTAGGAGGAGCGTCTGGCTATTACAGGACTCATCACAAAGGAACAGCATGACAAGAGAAATAAAAACATGTTTTTATCTTCCTTTATAATATCTTTTCTTGTTGGTGGGCTTTGTAAGATATGACCCCAGGCCAATGGGCTGCAGCAGTTAAATGGAGTTTCCAGGCCTCCCAGCTGGATGCCATGCATCACATCAGGATGCATGCATTAACAAGAGATATATGCTACTCCTTCTACAAAAGAGCAGTCAAACCAACCTGCTAATATCCCTCTTGGTTTCCATGACCAACGCTAGTGCTTGTACCGCATCTGGCTGATACTTTTCAGCTGTTTTCTGTTCCTGCACTGAAGGGTCTGGCACAACTTCCACATTTGTTGGGAGTTACGGAGGTGCATTTTATGCATGTAGTTTTTCACCCTCCTTTTGCAGTATTTATTTTATGAGAAGCCTGGTTATTTTCATGATGCCTTCTGAGATTAATGTTCTGGAGCCATTGAGAAAAGCTATCCACTGGTGATAATCTCCTTGATTAATTTAACACAGACATTTCACTGGATGTGGAATCACAGCTTCAAGGCATCACCTGAAAATACAGTCTCAGCAGGCCCAACCACGGCTCCTCTGTCCAGTTTCTATTTCATATCCATTCGCAAAGGGAATGTATAGTCATAGTCTTAATAACAGAATTCAATAAATGCTTCAGGTGGAGAGAATAGTAATAAATCAGAGAGATACCATAGAATGCAATGGCCTGTATATGAAATAATATTGAAAATATTATTGAAAATAACTAGCTTTAGATAAAAAATCACCTCTTGGCTGGTGAAGAAGGACATTTACTGCAGAATAAAGAAAAACCATAAATGTTTCCTTGATCATACTGATTAGTATCTGATATAAACACTAGCTCACAAGAACAAGGGTGGCAAAATCTGGCCAATACGTATATATCTATTTGTGTTCAGTGTGTCACCCATCGTAAGCACCCCTGTGCTATATGAAGAGTTGCACTTTGAATTCCAGAGAATACTACAACAGCTTATGGTGGAAAAAAAGGAAATTTAGCCACCTCCTGTTTTCCTAGACATTAATACTACAAATAAGAAGACATCATGGTGTTGGCTACTGTTGGGAAAGGAAATTGTTGATGGGTTTTGATCAGACCCTGTGGTGGTATAAAGACTTAGAAAATTTGAACTGCCAGATAGACATTAGGCCTCATATTTCATTTTACACATCACCTTTCCATGCTGCTTTTACAGGGGAAAAGTTACAAATCTGAGATCACAGAAAATGAAAGCTAGGCTTTCTCCTGAGAGAGGCATTACACCAAGGTCACTGTGGTTATTACACTCCCCGGATATCACTTTGCTACCATGATTAATTTACAGTGACACCAGGTCACCAAATGAAGGTCGCCAATTTGCAAATAATCATGGGGTAAGAGAGTCATCCATTTGGTGTTCTGGAAGGGTGCACTTGGCTTGTTGCTGATCCTGTACGAAGAATGGTTTTAATCGGGTCACATCAGGTAGAAATCAAGTGCTGTGGAAATGGGAAAACATTTATTAGGTGGACAAATCTCTTTAAAACAAAAAAATCCATACTAAAAATAATAACAATATCTGCTTTAGACAAAGTGCCTTTTAGAGAGATGCCCAAAAGGACTTCCCCATCATATCTGTATTCACAAAAGAACTTAAACATAATTTTATGTTTAAAGGATTAATTTCTTCTGCCAGTTGCACAGAGACAGATTTTTTAAAGATATTTAGGATCTAAAAAACATCATTAAGACCAAACTTCAAAAGTTTAGGTCCTTCCCTATATGCAGATAAATTCTTAACAACAGCTGATAACCTCTTCACTGTTCTGCAGAAACTAAGGAATTTTCCCAGGAATGATGGAATTCAGGCTTTAAGAGTTAAACCAAGTCCAATGTATTAGCCTTTGAATAAGTGACTTTTACTGAAGTGAGAACAGTGACCAAATCTGCAAGCACTCTGATGGTCAGAAGAACCTTGAATTGCTCTAACCAACTCAGCCAACTCGTTTCAACAAACCCATGTGAGATATTGTGCTCATGCACTATCATCCTGGTGCTCATGCTCACCAGGACCATAGACCTACTAATATGTCTTAGCTCTGGAAAGCTGTAATCTGTGGAAGAGATGAGACCTGCGTTTCTTTCTGTGAGGAACCTAGCACTTCTCCGAGTACAATAAAGAAGAAATAGAATTATATATGAGACAGACAGTAATTATAAACAGGAAAAAATAGAGAAAGGTAAGGAATAAAAGGAAAAATGAACACTGTAATGTTCAACATCTAGCTCAAAACTACAAGGTATTTCACCAAAACAAACACAGGAGAGTCTCAGTTGGCCTGAAATTTTCTTCTTCTCCTGCTATAGGCAGGTGAGTGCCTACTTCCCCAGCAGAGAGTCTTTAATTCCTGGTGAAATTCAGGTGGGAAGAAAGACTCTCCAGATCAGTGAGGGAAAGTTGCTCATTGCTGACCAGCAAGCCTTGCAATGAGAGTGACTTGAATGTCCTTTACCTGGAAGTAGGCAAAGATAACCATTTAGCACCACTAGTGAAAGTGTGAATAAACTACTTGTGTGAAAACTGCCTATTCTTAATTGATGGCTCTAGTTTATTTTTTCAGCTTCTTCCTTCCAACAAACTGGCAGATGAGCCATTTTCTCCCTCTCCTTCTGTCTCCTCCAGCTTTTCTCCAAGATGGAGGGGGAAAAAAAAAAGCTGAAAATATCCTGTGGGGATTACCTCCTGAGCAAACAGAATCAGATGAGGTGATCTAGTTAGCCAAACAAGCCAATTTTCCACTGCACTTATCTTTCTGGACCAGATGTGACTGCCTACCCCCAGCCCAGGCTGAGTAAGCCTGTGCTGTATTTTGTACTCTATTGCCTACTGGAAAAACTCCAGTACTGCCTAGGTGAGATGCTCCAGTCGTACTGTAAGCAGCTGCTGCAGCAGCAAACTATGGAGAACACTGCCCTTTAAGGTAGATGCCTTTTAAAAACCAGAAGATTCCTCCTTTTTTGTTGTTTTTTCATAGCTACAGCCTTTATATAAACGACCTGAAAGATTCATCAGTCATTTTTAGACTCGAAAAGGAAGCAGACACCCTGGAACATTAACTGGATATTAAAAAAAAAAAAAAAACGTGGTTTTAAATAGGCTTTGTTGTGCTTGGCTATGATGTGCCAAAAGACATCTTTGTTGTGTCTGCTGAGACAAGCAAGAACTGTGGAAAGGCTAAAAGGAACAGAAAGCATTAATATTTTAGAAAACAATGTAAATTACACTAAAATCCTGACATAGCTGAGCAAGGAGCAAACAGCAGAAAACAAACAGTACTGTTCAGCTTCTCTATACTCAGAGGGCTAAGAAAGCTGATTTTTTTTTTGCTTAGGAGGATGCAAATAACAGATACTGATTCAGGTTGGCACTTCTTTTCATTTATAATGGGCATACAGTTCTTGTAATGGTCAGGCGTACAAAGAGATCATTAACAGCAGCAGAAGCAGCAGCAAAGCTTAAAATTCACAGGTGTGTCTCCACTTGCAGAACTGCAGCAAAAGCAGCTGTGTTCAACAACTTTGCTCATGTAGCAACAAATCTTCTGTCAAAAAGTGGTCCCCAGACATGGCTTCCTATTCGGTGTGACTTAACCCTACCCCACACACATCAAAATGGTTTTGTCAGAACATGTGCCGGGCTGCCTCTCAGAGGCTGTCACTCATGAAACACCTTGGGCTGCGTGTTCCCATATCTGTACCAGTCCTTTCAAGAAAGGAAAACAATTCAAAGATATTTACATTCAATATAGGTTTTTCTGCCTTTCTTTTTTTCCCCTGAGGAAGCAGGTAAACTAGTTTAGTAATGAGGGCAGAATCTAGCTTCATATTCAGACATGTAAATTCACGCATTTAAATATAAATGCCTGCGGGTCAGACAATAAGGAGTCATTTGTGTTGCCCAAGTGAGAGTAGTGTCATTTGAGACTCTCCAGTATGTCTGAGATGAGTATGACACAGGACACTACCTCCCATACGGACTAGAGCCTGGGCAAGAACTGCTAGAGCATTTTAAAAATCACCGATGTTAAGGTGCCTGAAGAGTGCCCCAATATCCTGTCAGTGTAGTCAATGAGGCTGTTTTCAACTGCCTAAACACACTTATCTACTGATATGTGAGATGGTCTGGATAGCCAAGACACCTTCGTGGAGCTGGCAAATAAGACACTGGACCTATGGGATATTCAAACCCTACTGGAGTGGCAGCAGGACATCAAGCAGCATATCCCCCGGTGGCTGAAGTGGCATTCAAGACTCAATTCAGCTGCTTAAAAAAAGACACCTAATATAATTTTAGATGCCCCAGATGTACAAGATCTCCCCCTCAAGCCTGTAGATATGATGCAGGACCTATGGGAAAGACACATCTTTCAGGGCTAGTAACAAAAAGAAGAGGAATAACCAAGAGCATTCAAATGGCACCAGATGTCTATGTTTGTGCAACTAAATCCCAGCAGATGAAATCTAATGAACTAGTCATCTGGCCAAAGGCACATGGGACTCCAACAGCTGTCCCTGTTCCACTGACGAATAAACTCCTGACTAGTTTTGACTAGATCTTGTGTTGTCTTGATGTGGCAAGAGCGGGATTGTGCTTATATGCAGACACTTGCATTTAGACACACAAGTTTTGGTATCTGTATAAACCTAAAGATGAATCCTCAGCCTCTCTAATTCTTTTGCTCTTAAGCCCTAAATGCCAAGAGGCTCATTTGCCTGGGAATTTAAGTATCCACCCAACCTTTAGGCAATCATAGGGTAATGGATTTCTTGGGACCCACATCCAGTATGGCTCCATTGCACATCTAGGTGAGGTGCACTGGACCGTTCTCCTGAGAGGTTAACCCCTCCATGCCAGGAATGCTTTGGGGATCACCAGATCCTGAGGCAAATACTAGGGGGTGTGTGACAGTTTGACTGAATCACTTCCTGCGACTGAATGGGTTGGCCCATTTAAAGTTAGGTGGCCTTCAGAAGGACACCAGATCCACACTGATCACAGTGCATAATATGAACCTCGACAAAAAGCACACACCAGAGCACACTCTAACTCTTTTAAATCTCCAAACTCATATTGTCTCCATATGAAAAGCTTACTAAGAAGTCAGTACATTCTTCTTTTATTGTTGACAATAAGACAAGGTGAAATAGAACACAAATCAGTCAAAGCAAGACTGTGAACTGCTGTTCAGAGCTCGCCATAGCTTCTCATGGATGGCTTGCAATAAAGAGCAGCTAACCCTTCATAAACAAGGAAAGCAATCCACATGAACGCTCAGTGCTTTCAAATCACTTCTAGCTGCTAACAGCTACGGCCATTGTCACAGACAAGATACTGGGCAAGATGGACATCCTCCCTGAGCTGGTAGGACAATTCTTACATTCTTACTTTTTTTAATCAACTGCACCTTGAAATTGTCTGATTTACTTCTAGGCTGAGTAATTTATCTACAGCAGCCATTTCATTTGTAGAGACTTGTGACAGATGGAGGTGCTGTTCCTTTGCAGCCCAGAGCTTCCCTGCGTGCCAAGGTCTCCGTCCTGCTGCCTCCAGGCAGCTCTGCAGAATTATTTCCAATTTCTATCTTTGGTGATTCATAACACTGCAGTCTGCAGTCCTCCGTACTAAGGGAGGTGGCTCTGTATTCTCACCGTAGTTAAGCCTGTACCACAAGAGTCTGGATGGGATCCCTACAGCATTGTTATTTCTTGTTATGGTACTAGTGAAACAACAGGACACGCAGTTTGAGGCTGGGTATTTTTAGCAGCCATGTTTTGTTCTTATATGTTCACACTCCCCCAGGATGATTCTCATGTAAGCTTTCAAAGGCCACTGATGACAAATGAGTCTCATCTTGCAAAGCGAGTACCTATTACGATGAGACTAAACCCTTCCCTGGTGCAGCAAAGCAGTCATCATTTTGTCAACAAACAATACAAAACTTGTCTTCCCTTAACTATGACTTCAGCAGAGAAAGACCTTTCTTCTCTCTTACTTTCACATTTATTTTTAAGGGATATGTCTATTTTCCAGACCAATATGAACACGCCACTGCCACCAGTGCCAAATTTGAATATTGATAGAGAATTGGGCTGGCACAAGTGAGAGTGAGGTAAAATACTCTTAAACTATATTTGGTACTAGGCATCATGAAATTTTGCCTTTAGTAAGCTAGACTGTGCTATCACTACTGGCTGAGCACATACCCACACAAGGAGTCTCACAAACATCAGTAGGATAGCCTGGTATGCAGACTGATTACAAAATAGCTCATATCCTGATGAAGAACATGAACAAAGGGTAGATCTGCCCCAAATCCCCTGCAGTCTAAATATGGGACAAAGATAGTAGACAAAGACAGACAAGAGAGAACAGGGAAGCAGTGATACACTATTTTCTCAGGATACCGTGCCAGCACAGAGAAATAATGTCAGCCCTTTATCAGCCTAGCAGCTATAAAGTGCGCAGATAATTTTTAACAGAGATTCAAAGTAGGAAAAAAAGTAGCTTTGCAGATGCCTATAAGGAGAGTTTCCTGAGGACAAAGAGCAGCAGGGGACGAAGTGTGCATATTTAGCAAAAGATGATGAAGACTTTTACTGTGGGATGATTGGAGGCATGGGCTGATTTTTGTAGGGGAGAGATACCTGCAAAAGCACACTTGCTGCCTGTGAGCAGCCTAAGACTGCATTTGCCAAGGTCAGAGAAGGGAATGCTGCAGTAATCAAGAAATGATAAGCTAAGAGCCTGAATAAAAAATTCAGATGTGTGGATGGATAGGAAATGCCATACCTTAAATATGTTATGCACAAAGCACATGGGAGATGCAAGTATAGCCTGTTTGTAAGGAATAAGAACCAATTCAAAGAGAACACTGGAGTCTGGTAAGCTCACAACACCGTTTATGGGCCTGGATGTCAGACAGGCTGGAGATGTTGTTCATGGTGGTCAAAAAAGGGATGCAAGGGAGAACTGGAGAAGAAAACTAATTAAGTGCTTCCTTTAAAGCAGGAGAGCCATAATGCCTTCTAAACTATCTAAGAACAACAAATATGCTATATATAACAAAGGAGTTCATAATTTTTAAACAGAAAGAAATAAAAACAGAAGAACACACTGTTAGGTGCTTAATTTAGTGTGCAACCATTCATATCAGTAGAGGATCTGAACATGCAGTGACTTACTGCTAGCTGGTGAACCTCTTCCATAGTTCACAGAGTCAGTGCACTTGCTGGGGAGTACGTGGAGAATTATGAGTTTGGAGAGCTTAAAACCTTTCTGCTCTCCATCCAGCTGAGCTACTAAAAAGAGCCTTTAGAGTCTGTAAAATTAAAAACCATATTTTTAAAATGGTTTCACTGTAGCTGTTTAAGAACTGTGTAATCATTATCAGTGTCAAATTGCTTAGCGCAGCATTTACTGTACAGTCTTTTATTTCTGAAACTTATTGCATTTTAAACTAATCATTCATCCTGCTATATAGATACTTGCCTGAGATTATGAACGATGGCTTGACCAACCAGATCAACAATCCAGAAGTAGATGTGGACATCACAAGGCCAGACACCTTCATTCGACAACAAATCATGGCGTTACGTGTCATGACTAACAAACTGAAGAACGCGTATAATGGAAATGATGTCAACTTCCAGGATACAAGTAAGAAACCATTAACTCATTAAATAAGTATATTTTTGAAACACATTTATAAATCTGTTCCCTTAGAATAGCTTTCTTTGGTCTTTGTGCTCTGTGCTGCTGATAACATGAAAAAAAAGTCTTTTTCTGTCCCATGAAATTCCAGTTATATATTTGTTCTTTCACTTCTCTTGCTTATCTTCATGTCAAATGCATCAAGACACTGAGGGCTTTCCATAATGCCAGCAGTCTGCTCCTTTTTCACAAGGGCATTTAAGCACCTAATTAAATCATGGTGACTTTCATTTGGATGCTTTACTGAATGAAAGTTAGCACCACCAACACTTTCCCGTTCCCAAGGTGTTCATCCCTACCAGGGTGCTGGGTGGAACAGGAACAGAGACAAGGGATGAACACTGTAACCCATGGCCCTCGTGTTGTTTCCCTCACTCCTTTCTGCCAGGTGACGAAACCAGCGGCTCAGGCAGTGGAAGCGGCTGTACGGATGACATCTGTCCCACCGAGTTTGATTTCATCACCACCGAAGCACCACCGGTCGACTCCGACAGGAGGGAGGTGGAGGCTTCAGCCACGCAGCCTGGATGGTCACTGCAGACATTGCTCATCGTCTTTATCAGTCTCGTACTGCAGAGACAGTGGAGATAATCCTGGATCTGGTCAGAGAAACTGTGTTTTAGCTACAGAAACAGCCAACTTTCTTCTTTTCTTGTACTCTTGGACAATGGACCATGCCACAAACACTTGCAGTTTTCTATGAGAAGAGAGCAGTACTGCAACCTGCTTCCCTTTTTTGTTTTCCCAAAGAGTACCAGGTGCCAGACTGAACTGCTTCCTGCTTTTTTCAGATAACTCTGAAGATGATATCCACTCTTGAGAGAATTCTTTCTCAAACCTTTATTACAGGAGACTTTCTGAGCTTCATTTCCTTTTATGCTGCAAAAGTAAAAAAGGATCTCACAGTGTGTGTTTTTCCCTAAGAAGAAAAAAGAGGGGGGAAGAAACCAAGAAAACAGTTTTCTTTCTGAATCAGGCCTGACTCAAGGCTGCTGCATTTCAACAGAATATCAACAAAACAAAAAAAGACAAGAAAGGAACAAAAAACATGCAACCGTTCTTCACTGACAGCCAGGTTTCCTTTAGGAACTTCTGTAGGATGATTCAGGTCATCAGAATGATCATTGCTATAGGGAGGAAGTCTGGATTTTTTTTCCAACACAAAAGTATGTCTCAATGGTGAATGTCTTGCACTCCATCTGCCAACCACGTCAGATTGGTATAAAGGTAGAGAAGCTGAAAAATAAGTTTATCTTTTAGTATGATAGTAACTCCACTAGCTTCAGAATATCATGTTACAGTTGTTTAGGATTTAAATCTTAATGCCCAGTAAAAAATTGAGTAGTAGCACGGTTTCACCTAGCTTCTTTTAGTATTTATCCATGTTATACAATTGGCACAGGTTTCCACTTAGTTCACCATCAGCTGTGGTGGTAATGCTAAACAACACTCCTGACAAATCTCCCCTCAAGGGTTCGGACAGAAAATAATCTCTTGTGATATAATCTCTTTCCTTTTGTCATTGTTCTGACATCGATTAGGACTTTCTGCTACTATGTTCATTATAATACCAAGACGGCAATTCTCTAATGGACTAACAGCGACCAGATCAATAGTGTGTTTCTCATCTAACTACATCTTTCATATCAGTTAATTTCAGTATCACAAGGATTTCTTCTGCAAAATTTCAGAATGAACAAATATATAGTACTGACATGGAGATTTCTTTCACTTTTTTAGTCTTAGTATGATCATCTATTTTTATATATATAAATATATATAAATCACAGATTTTAACTTCTTAATTACAAGCTCAGGGTTGACACTTCTTTGTAAGAAAAAAAATGTTTGGTCAACCAGCTCTTCTTTTTTTGTGCTGCTCTGAAAAGTAACCCTTTAATGACCGGTGAGCACGAAAATCAAAGAAGAGAATTTTTTACATATCCAGTTGTCCATTTCTTAACAGGTTTGCAGGGTGGGGGAGAAAACCTCTCTCATACGTGTGTATTTGTCGGGAGCATGTGAGTTTGTGTGATAGGCCTAGAGAAGGACACGGATGTTATTTGTGATGGCAATTGTACTCTCAGATTCTTCAAGGATACATTGCTTTAATAATCATTGCCTAAATGACCATGGTCCTGGAGAGAGTTTCCCTAATTTGCATCTGGTCGTAAGACTGGAGGTGGAAGCGGTTTAAATCCTGGACAAATAAGTGTCAACAATTAGACACCGAAACCTTCCCTCTTCCATCAGCCACAGACAAAGGGCTTCTGTGACAATTCTGTGTGGTGTTGAAATGATTTGCCAGAAATTTATTTCCTGATTCTTACGGTGACTCTGGAAACGGTATAGACAAATTATGGAAACACTGCAAAGCCAGCCAACCACATTACAATTTAACAGCAGAGCAGGTAGATCATATCCATTGCAATCTCTTTTTCTTGTCAAATTATAATTAGCTATCGATTTAGGCATGAAATTAAAGTAGAAAACATACAGCACATTAGGATAAAGTATACTTAAGCACTTTTACCAAAAAGTATTTACAAACTATCTATATAGTATGTCTAATAACTACAAGCATAGGTTTTGAGCCACTTGTATTCCATTCTTCTTTCCCATTTGTTTGTTTACTTCAAAATATAATGATCTATTCTTCTTGGCCCAGCCCAGTGTGCAGGAGTTGCTGGCTAGGTGTTTAGATCACGCATGTCTTACACCGGCCGTAGCAGTGCTCCCTGCTGCTCTGATGGTTCGCTCTAGAGCGGATCTTGTGATTCAGCATTTAATGCCTTCAGGAAGTTAAACAGCAGAGTTTAAGCCAATTTTCACAGGCTTTTTCATTGGCCCTGGTACAACAGGTACCAAGCAGAGGATATTTTCTTTGATTTTTTTTCCTGAACTTGAATATGCAGCTTTCTACAAGGAGACCCCTTTAAAACGCTCCCTTGGTCCATCTTTTTCTACCCATCTACACACCTTTTCTACACTTCTTCTCCTCAGCAACCTTGTTTCAGGACAAGTTGAGTGTCATTTTTATTTTTCCTGTTGTGTGGTTATTCAGTGGTAACTGATACTATTTTCATCTGATTATTCTGGGTCTGGAAGCTTATTGACAGGTAATGAAGTCCTCTGAGGCAGATCCTCTGTTGTACCTGCTCCACACTGCTGGCTAAGGAGCTGATGGACTCGTAGCATCTTTGTGTTAGCCTCAGCCCACATTTAGCTGATCTGATGACTGTTTTCAGCTGGTGCAGCCAAACTGGTGCTCTCAGCTATTTGTAGACCTCCATGGACTCATGGGCAAGGAGTAAGAGGGATCCCTAACAACTAGGGGGTTTGCTGAAGGCTGTTCTCACTCGGAGAGCTTGCAGGAGGTGCCCTTCTCTGCTTGGACTGGGTCTTACAAACTGCTGGTGAAACAACAAACCAGATTAATCTTTGCCAAAATGCGATTATCTTGTGCGAGTTCTGCCAGAATTTTATGTCTTCCATATTATTTCTCCTCTTACTTTCCTACTATGCATGGTGATATCTTGTCAGGAGATGGAGATGCCTTTGCGCGAGGTACTAGGCATACATTTCTTTAGTAGTCCCTAAAGGTTGAATACTCTCTTCATACATTGCATGTTTCTAAGATTAAGAGAGCTATTAAATCTACAGAGCAAATGAAATTGGGAATGAAGGAAAGGAAAGAAAGAGCATTCATGTTCATAAATGCAAGAATCTACATAATTTCCAATGCTTCTATTTGCACATCCTTTACATCCATTAACTCTTCTTCTAAGGTAATTTTTTGGTGTGCCACAATTTAAGTATTTCTCTTCTGTTAGCAGCCAGTAAAGTAAGAAATGATAAAGAAGACAATTACCTGTTCAAGAAAGAGGACCTAAGTCCTAAGGAAAAAATCCTTTGATTGTGTAAACCCTTTATGCTCTGCAGTCCAGAAGTTCTTTGCCATTTTATGTCCTTTTACAGTGCAGGCTCTTAAAAGATTATATGCAATGAATAACACAACCAGTGCTGTAGACCCCTGAGAGGACTGTGAGGTTTTCCATTTTAATATTAATTACATTGATTTTACATTGTCCCCAAATTTTTAGCGTTCACTGTACTGCAGATATTTCTACTGATGACTCGGTACACGCTACTGTAACTGCAGTACAGACTACCTGAACTCTGGCTAAACTTAGACATTTCAAAAAAGACAATCGGAAAGAAGTGAAAAGAGAGGGTAAAGATTTCCTGCTAAAGAGGAAGAGCAGGGGAACCTGTGCCTCAGGGTTCTGGTAAGGGCTGATCTTTCCCAATTCCCTAAGAGGCATCTCAGAGCTGTGTCCATGGAAAGCTCCCAAAATCTGAGTCTCACTCATACAAATTATCCCAGTTCTGTGGGATTTTTAGGAAGGATGATTCCCACAGCTGTGTGAACCAGTTTGAGCTGCTTCCAAGCAAAATGGCTGTGAGCTAGAGCTGTTCTTGGGAGGTGGACTGTGTGTGCAGTGTCTCAGCAGGCAGCAGTTGCCTTCAGTTTACTAACCAACCCTGAATCATTATCAAATGTAACTATACTTATTCACTGAGACTTTTTATTACTTCAACATGAAAAATAAATTACAACACCGATACAAATTGTGGTTTTTGTTTTTAATTTACTTCCAAAGATAATCCATTAAAACTGAATACAGAAAATTTTTGAATTATTCTGCTGGGAAAATTAGGTGTCTGCAGATTTCATTATGGAAACAAATGTCTGAACAAACTTCAGATATTAAGAGGAAATCCACATTTCAAAGACTGCAAAGTTATATTTACTATATTTACCATATTAACCCATAAATTTTCAAACCTGCTGGATGAGAATGAATAGAGTTAACAGCAGTGGAACATCACATAGAAGTGCAAAAACCCTAATTTCAAAGGAAAATTCAACAGTCAAAGGCTAAGACTTAGCTGTGGGGCTGAGAATATGTTGTCAAAACACAATAGACACAGCAATGCATACTTGCAAGAAAATTAGGGCGGGTCATGCACTGAACAGGGCAATGTTTCCATTATAACTACTCACATGGACTGTGAGGATCATATTAACATGTGCAATTATGACCCTTTTTTGATAAAACAATGATAAAGACCAGACTACCATGGTAATAGGGGACATGAAAGATAAACAATATGATATTAACCATTTTCTCATCTGTTAAAAAACATAGGAGACCTAACGGAGAACCAAGAACTTTGAAACAGGTTTTTAAAACAAACTTCTAGCACCAGGCAAGAGACATGGTCTCAGATTAATTCAGTCAGAACATTTTCCAACAGTCTATCCTATTCAAATCTGCTGACCAACACAATCACTTGAGAGTAATTTGCCAATGTAACATGAAATGTTCACTCACAGTACTCACTGCTTTTTCTACTAAATTGACTACATAGTTTACAATTCTGATTGTGCATCACGTGTGTTCATATAACAAACTTGTGCATTGCACCTGTGTGAAATCCTGTCCCCGTGACAAAGCAAATGAGAGCTTTGTCATTAACAAGAATTTTGACTATAATCAGGGAGAAAAACGTAAGTCCTTTTTTCTGGAAGCTGTTCATATTTGATTTCTTTCTGACTCTCAATAAAACAGCAACACTGTCCATAAAAGAGGTGACATTAGCACCCTTACCTGTAAGTTTCCAAACTTTACTCCAAAGCAGTCGCAGTCTTCTTGCCCAGCTTCCCCACAGACGAGGTCTCTGGACTGTCCAGAAGTTGAAGAAAGCCACATAGGTTTGTCCATAGCTTAAAGTCTACACAGTTAAATCAAACCGCTTCAAGAAAATGGGTCAGTATTTCAATCAGCTCTCATTTCACCTTTATTTTTAATTATGTAAAATTGATACTTAACAATGTAACATGCATGAAAGGCTTTTGTCTCATGGTGCACTAGAAAAAAATTTCTTCTTGCTTTTCCTCCTTTATTCTGGCACCAGCAAATCTGTGAGGCTTTATACTTTAAGAACTAAGCAGCATCCAGTGGTG